>PVIW01016988.1:0-15195 GCA_004026585.1 Noctilio leporinus | reverse complement strand
AACATCATTAAAATGTCCATACTACCCAAAGCAATCTACATATTCAATGCAATCCCAATTAAAATACCAATGACAGACTTCACAGAAATAGAAAAAATACTTCAAAAATTTATATGGAGCCAAAAATGCCCACAAATAGCCACCACAATCTTGAGAAAGAAGAACAAGGTAGGAGGAATCACAATCCCGGACTTCAAACGATACTACAAGGCTACTGTCATCAAAACAGCATGGTACTGGCATAAGAATAGACATATAGATCAATGGAACAGAATAGAGAGCCCAGAAATTAACCCAGGACTCTATGGTCAACTCATATTTGACAAAGCGGGAAGGAACATCCAATGGAGTCAAAACAGTCTCTTCAACAAATGGTGTTGGGAGAACTGGACAGCAACATGCAAAAAGATAAAACTAGACCACCAGCTTATACCATACACCAAAATAAACTCAAGATGGATAAAGGATTTAAACATAAGCAGTGCCACCATAAAGGTCCTGGAGAAAAATATAGGCAGTAAACTTTTGGATATCCTACGCAAAAATATGTTTACTGATACTTCACCAAGGGCAAAAGAAATCAAAGAACGAATCAACAAATGGGACTATATGAAATTGAAAAGTTTCTGTTCAGCTAAAGAAAATATCAGCAAAATTCAAAGGGAACCAACTGTATGGGAAAACATAATTGCCAATGATACCTCAGACAGGGGTCTGATCTCCAAAATATATAAAGAACTAATGCGACTCAACACCAGGGAGACAGACAGCCCAATTAAAAAATGGGCAAAGGACCTGAACAGACAACTCACTGAGGAAGATATACAAAGGGCCCAGAGGCATATGAAAGAATGCTCAACATCACTAGTCATCAGAGAGATGCAAATTAAAACCACAATAAGATACTACCTCACACCTGTCAGAATGGCAATGATCAACAAATCAACAAACAAGTGTTGGCGAGGATGTGTGGCAAATGGAATCCTCAAGCACTGTTCATGGTAATGTAGGCTGGTGCAGCCACTGTGGAAAACAGTATGGGATTTCCTCAAAAAACTAAAAATGGAACTGCCTTTTGATCCAGTGATTCCACAACTTGGACTATACCCAAGGAATCCTGAAACACCAATTCATAAGAACCTATGTACACCTATGTTCATAGTAGCACTATTTACAATAGCCAAGTGCTATTTTAAACAGCCTAAGTTCCCATCAGTGGATAATTGGATCAAAAAACTTTGGTACATTTACACAATGGAATACTATACAGCAGAAAGAAAGAAAGAACTTGTACCCTTTGCAACAACATGGATGGAAGTGGAGAGTATTATGCTTAGTGAAATAAGCCAGTCAGTGAAGGATAAATATCATATGATCTCACCCATTACAGGAAAATAATGAACAAAACTAACAACAAGCAAAACAGAACCAAATATATGAATACATTGAATAGGACTTCAGTGGTCAGGGGGAAGGGGGTTGAGGGGAGAGAGGAGGCAGAGTCAAGGAAGGGGAACAGTTTAGACAAGAACCTAGTATAAAGGAACCATGGACATGGACAACAGATGGGATTGACTTTGGGGGGAATGGGTGGGAGGGGAGGGGGACAGAGGGGAACAAAAGGGATGGATGTAATACAACAATAAAAAAAGAAAAAAAGAATAATAGAAAAAAGAAGATATTATCATTTACAACATGTATAAATCTGGAGAAGATTAGGTTAAATGAAATACACCAGACACGGAAGGAAAACAATGCCTAATATCATTTATATGTGAAACCAAAGAAATTTGCACAGAAAGCAGAGTAGAACAGTGGTTATCAGGAGAGGGATGGTGAGATATGGATCCAAGGGCACAGGGTTGCAGTTATGCAGAATGAATAAGCCTGGAGATCAATATGGTGACTATGGTCACTACTACTGTACTGAACACTGAACATTTGCTAAGAAAATACTTTTCAGATGGTGAACATTACAAAAATAATGGTAACTGTATGGGGAGATGATATATTAATTAGCTTGACTCTATTAATCATTTCACTGTTTATAGGTATATCAAGTCATCATATTTTGTAACAAATATATTCGGTTTTATTTTATTTCACTTTATTTTATCTTATTTTTTAGATTTTATTTATTACTTTTAGAGAGAGGGGAAGAGAAAGAGGAAGAGAGGGAGAGAGTCATCAATGTATGGTTGCCTTTCATCTGCCTCCAGCTACAGACCTGGCTAGAGACCTGGCTTGCAACCTGATTATGTGCCCTGGCTGGGGAACTGAACCAGCAACCTTTGGGTTCGCAGGCCAGCACCTTATCAACTGCGCCATCAGTCAAGGCCAGTTTTTTATTTTAAAAATTAAATTTAAAAATGTACAAGCTAGGAACCCTGGCTGGTAGTGCAGTGATGTTTCTCTCCCATTCTATCCCTCTCCCTTCCCCTCTCTCTAAAATTAGTAAATAAAAAATCTTTAAACCACAAAAGTAAATAAATAAAATATAATAAAATAAAAGTGTATAAGCTAGAAAGTTAGGTCTGGGGCCCAGGAGCTGGGTTTGTTTCTGCAGGGTCCTCCATAGTCAGAGTTATTCTTACAGGGTCTCTTCTATGCAGCCCCTCTTTCCAGGCCTCTAAAATCTGTGACAATGACAGACAACTATGAACCTCACAGAGTAGATTCTTCATTATACTGTGTATCCTGACTGGATCTTTACTTATGTGCTTTTGAAACTTGAGTGGGCATGACAATCACTGGAGGGCTGGTTAACACATATTTTTTGGCTGAGCCCTGAGTTCCTAGTTCAGAAGCTCTGGAGAGGGCCAAGAAGTTGCACTCTAAAAGTTTCCATCCATTCTGACAGCTGTGAGGTGGTATATTATTGTGGTTTTAATTTGCATCTCTCTGATGGCCAGTGATGTTAAGCATTCTTTCATATGCCTCTGGGCCCTTTGTATATCTTCCTCAGTGAGTTGTCTGTTCAGGTCCTTTGCCCATTTTTTAATTGGGCTGTCTGTCTCCCTGGTGTTGAGTTGCATTAGTTCTTTATATATTTTGGAGATCAAACCCTTGTCTGAGGTTTCATTGGCAAATATGTTTTCATACCTGTCAGAATGGCAATCATCAACAAATCAACAAACAACAATTGTTGGCAAGGATGTGGGGAAAAGGGAACCCTGGTATACTGTTTGTGGGAATGCAGGCTGGTGCAGCCACTATGGGAAACAATATGGAGTTTCCTTGAAAAACTAAAAATGGAACTGCCTTTTGATCCAGCAATTCCACTACTAGGACTATACCCAAAGAACCCTGAAACACCAATTCATAAGAACCTATGTTCATAGCAGCACTATTTACAATAGCCAAGTGCTAGAAATAGCTTAAGTTCCCATTAGTGGATGAATGGATCAGAAAACTTTGGTACATTTACATGATGGAATACTACATAGCAGAAAGAAAGAAGAACCTCCTACCTGTTGCCACAACATGGATGGAACTAGCAAGTATTATGCTTAGTGAAATAAGCCAGTCAGTGAAAGACAAATACCTTATGATCTCACCCATTACAGGACACTAATGAACAAAACAAACAAGCAAACAAAACAGAACCAGAGACATGAATACACGGAACAGACCTTCAGTGTACAGTGGGGAGCGGGTAAAGGGAGTGGGCAAAGAAGGCAAAGAATGGGAGCAGTTTAGTCAAGGAACTAATATGGATGACCCATGGACATGGACAACAAATAGGATAGATTTTGAGGGGGATTGGGTGGGTGGGGAAAGAAAGAGCAGGAGGGAAAAATGGGATGAATGTAATACAACAACAATAAAATTAAATTTTAAAAATTAAATAAATAAATAGGAGGTTTAGGTGATTCTTATGTCAGTGGTCAGAGATCTCACCTTGAGAACACTGCTTTAAACCAAAGTGAGAGTGTCTTGGGTATAGGGAAAAAAGCTTGAAGAGAGGGACTTTTTGTCCCAGGAAGGGGACAACACAAGAAACAGCCAGCTCCTTCAACACAAGAAACAGCCAGCTCTGGCCATGTGAAATGGGGAGCAGAGAGGTGCAGATAGAGAGCCGTAACTGGCCAGTAGAAGCTACATAGAGTTGAATGTGGCAAAGCCCTCAGCCACCTTGGAATTCTGAGGATCATGAAGAAGCTTGAACATTTTATGCATCAGTGCATTTTATTTATTTACTTCCATCCCTCACATATTACAAGTGATGATGGTCTTTGCGGAAATGTCATCCTGTCTCAGCTCCACTCAAGGGAGCAACAAACAAGTATGCTCTGCCAGACTTGGGCCTGGTGTCCCAGGAGAGCAGCGCCCCCTAGGGGGCAGCCAGCTGGGGTAGCAGGAGGAGTTTCCATCAAGGGAGTGAGTGGGGTGTTGGGGGCAGTGAGGGCTGTTGCTACTTCCTGCAGCATTGACTGAGTGCCTGACCTATGTATGAGTCCAGGTGGAAAGTTAGACAAGGCCAGATCATAAAGAACACACAATTTTCTGGTTTTAATGAGTGGGTCTCCCCACTTTACTTCCCCTCACATTTTCTATTGACTCAAGTCATCAAAATAAAAGAATGTCAAAACCTAAACACACATCTGAAAACAGAGGAACATAATTTATAATATTTTGTTTTCTAATAGAGAAACTCCTGTGAGATGTTATCAAATGAGGTGGGCATAACACACTCATTTGATTCCCTGAGAACAGGATCAATCAAGGCATTCAAATTAACTGGGTGTAATCATGAATTAAATTGAGCCTGTTTATAGGGGAAACATTGAGGCATCTTTCATCTAAATATCTAGACATGATTCTCCTGACTTAAAGGTATGATTAGGAGGAAAGTAGCAAAATAAGAAATAAAAACCCTCTGTTGCTTAACCCTGAGTAGGATCGGTAATAAAACCTTGGGTCCCCAGTGAACTCACTGCCTCTCTAGTCATCCTCAGCTGAGCTCATTATTTCATTTCACTACTTGATAGGCTGAAAAATTGTCTGAAAACTGGTTAATTAGGACCAACAGTGCTTAGTAATGGGGGAGACCACTGCAGTTCAAAAAATTAATGCCAAAACTGGGAGAGCTCACGCCTCACTATTGAAATGCAGAAGGTGGTCCTCACTGCTGTGTAGACCCAGCACTCCCTCCAGGTGGCCGAGGTAACCAAACATTTCTCTCTGAGTTTGGGGGGATGGTGATAAGAAATAGAAATCCACCTGGAGGAAAAAGGGAGGTTTGTTGTAAGGACACAGAGGCAATTCCACACAGGATTTCTGAGGATGTGTGTGAAAACAAGGGGCCTCTCTATCTCCCTCTCTCCCCTCCTTCCCTTCCTTGGTCTTACTCTGTTCCTCCCTATAGGCGCCACCTGTCTCTCACTCTGGGTACTGACTCTATTTCCCTCTCTCTTATTTAGTAATGGTGTGATGGGCTACTCAACATCCAATCACTCTTTATGCAGATATTAGAGATCTTCTCCTTTCTTTTGTCATAGGACTTGGATAAGGTCCCACACTACAGGTGCAACTTGTTGCCAGATCTTAGCCAAACAGCTCACTGGGTTCCCTCTGGGCCCAGAAGTTGGTTCAGGGATGATACCATGGTCCAATCAGAGTCAGTAAGATATGGTGAGGCTTTTGACTCTGTCTTTATTGTCAGGTTTCAAGAGTGGGGAGTAGGTTCTGGAGCTGCCAAAGTCATCTGGCAATTTCCAAGTTAAATCCTATCCGAGAATAAAACGAGCAGAGGGAGTAGACTGGAGTTCAGCAATGAAGAAAGAAAGAAATGGATCCTATGACATCACTTGAGCCCCAACATAAACTAGTGCCTGATGATACATTATGCTCAACTTTACAGTTACCAGAACCAGTAAGTCCCCTTTTGTGTGTAAGCTAGTTTGTTTTTCATTTTCTGCTTTTTGTGATAGAAAGAATTCCTACTGAAACCCCTGGCTTCCTTAAGTCCCTCTAACTCTGAGTTGCATAAGGCCCAGCTTTGCCCACAACTAAGTGGCCTCATAGGGCAAAGACTCACCACCATTTGACTGTAGTTTGTGTGTGTCTTACTTCTTAGTTTCAAAAGGACTCACTCAATCATCCCAGTCAAGGACTGGCTCTCCTGATCCACTCCAGTGTAAGCAACCATAGCCACAATTGTGAGGTCACATTGTATAAACACAATCACCCTTCAGCTGGGACTGTAGGGGAAGAATAATATCAAAGAAGAGTCCAAAATGCAACCACAGTGTTTCCTGGGTTCACTCAACACACTGAAAAGGCAAAGGGCAGATGCTCCAAATCCATAGGCATCTGCCCTCTGCTCTGGCTGACTGAGCCTCCCAAGTCCAGCCATCCCAGTGGTTATCTCACAGAGGCCGGCAGGCTCAAGTGAGCCCCAAAGAGCCCCTGCTATGTGAAGAGAAGGACTCTTGATTCTCTCTGCTTAGAGAGTTCCATGGGCCTGAGGAAACTAACCCTCAGCATCTCTGTCTCCAGTTCCAACTGCAGAAAATGGCTGACTGGCCCACAAACTCTCATCATTCTT
The DNA here is from genome assembly GCA_004026585.1 of Noctilio leporinus. Lineage (NCBI taxonomy): Eukaryota > Metazoa > Chordata > Mammalia > Chiroptera > Noctilionidae > Noctilio > Noctilio leporinus. The sequence goes on along the minus strand of PVIW01016988.1, from coordinate 8,645 downwards.
GGAGCTCTGTTTAGGAATGAATAAGGAGAATATTTTAAAGTTCCCTTCATATTGGACCATTGGGATGTCAAGGAACTGGTTCAGTTAACATGTGTACTTAACAAATACTGATGAGTCTGACCTCTATGACAAGCAAGGGAAGAGTACCAGGAACTTTGGAAGTGTGAGTCCATCTTTAGCAGAAACTGAGCATCCTAAGGTAAGTTACATAAGATGCCTGAGCCTGGGCATGGGGGAGGTAATAACCCTTCCTCTTTTTACCCCAATCATATCGAGGAGGACTGCACTGCCTGCTGCTCCCTTTGCTGTCACACATTGGGTTCTGAGAGCTGTGCTTCTTAAGCCACCAGTCGAGCAGTTGGTGTCTTCACACAGGTGGACTGCAACCGGGGAAGATATAGGGATGTCTCTTCTGTTAGTCTATCTCCTGCATCACACATGTTCTGGTGCAAATGGGATACAAACAAGGGGGACTAGAGTTTTGGGGTGACCCAAACTCTCCAAGACATAATGGGAAGATACCAAGGTGGTTCCTCAGAAGGACTTCAGGAAGATTAAGCCCCAGGTGCCCACAGCAGCAACCTGCTAATGAATGCTCCCCTTACTGGCTTTTCTCCCTTCCCTGTATCATCTCCTTTGCTCCCTCAATTGTGCTTCTAGGGTCAACTCCCAAATAAAGTATCTAAATACTGGTCTCAGGGTCTGTGTTTGAGGAACAGAAACCAAACTACCACCCTAGGCTTAGCTTCTTCCCCAAGCATCTTACCTAGAGCCCTGATCCATTTCTTAGAATTAGTCATTCCTGGCATTAAACGAATGTTATCAGATTCTTGGGAATACTTCCAGAGACATTTATGCATTTGCAAGCAGATGCATATAAAATGTTCACACACAAGCAAACTTTCTTCTTTCAGGCAAGTATTTGGAATCCTGCTACATTCTTCCCTACTGCTTGTCCATTCCACATTCTAACTTCCTATCAGTTCACAACCCTACCTCCAGTGGAAAAGGTGCTATGAGTAGGGAGGCACCAAGTGCTGTAACTCATGACAAGGACAGTTAACCCACATCCAGCAAGGGGAAGTCAGAGAAGGCTTCCTAGAGAAAATGCCATTTAAGCTAAGGCCTGAGGCTCAGGGAGAAGCCAGCTAGTATATGGAAAGGCCTGGAAGCAAGAGAGAGATTGACTTGCTTTGAGAGTTGTAAGTGGTCTGTGTAGTTCAACCCTGGGAGTGAGGTCAGGAATCACAACCGCTGATGCTGAGAGTTGACTAGGACCTTCAGGTTTCTCCCACCCTGGCCTGCTTTTCTCTTCAACCATGTCTCCTGCTCAATCACTTGTGTTTAACATTGTAGCTTTCCACAAACAGTACTTATGCTTTAGGCTTCTGGGCTTTTTTACATGTTGATTCCCAAACCAGGGACAAATTTTACCTCCAAGAAAGGAGCCTGAGCTGTAGACAAAAGTTTGGGGAAGAAGCTGAGCCTAGAGTAGTGGTTTGGAGTGTGCTCCTCTAACTCCGACCCTGAGTCCAGAGCTTAGGCACTGACTATTATCAAGTTCTTTTACAGCCTCACTCACCACTTGTTCTATCAATTGTGAGGGGACGGTTGATGTCTCCAATATTAGTTGATGATTTATCTACTTCTTTTTAGTTCTATCAGTTTCTGCATCACATATTTTGCAGGTCTTTTGTTCTGTGCATATGCTTTTAAGATTGATATTTATTTGTAGTGGATTGATCCCATTTATCATTAAATTATCAGATTATTTTTCTTTTTATTGCTTTCCCTGGAAATTTCCACTACTCTGAATATATTTATCTATTAGTTAACATAGCCACTACTGCTTTTAAAAATATTTTTGCATGGCATATCTTTTCTTTTTGTATGGCATGCCTTTTTCATCCTTTTACTTTCAATCGACATATGAGTTAAAGTGAATCATAATGTTTTAGTTCACTGTGCCAATCTTTGTCCTTTAGTTTGTGCATTTAGACCACTTAGGTTTAATGTAATTACTGATATGTTACAGTTTATTTATTTTTTAATATATTTTATTTATTTTGCGATTACAGTTGTCCCAATTTTGCCCACTTTGCCTCCCTCCACCCAGTACCCCATTTCCTCCAGCAATACCCTCCTTAGTTCATGTCCATAAGTCATGCATATAAGTTCTTTGGCTTCTCCATTTCCTTTATTCTTCTTAACTTCCCCCTGTCTATTCTGTAACCACCAAAGTGTACTTTTCTTTCTCCTTTCACATCCAGAAAATTCACCACTTAATTACTGCCTTCTGTCAGCTTCTCAAAACATATTAATGCAAACTTTTCATTATTTCAAAATGCCTACATTAATTCACGTGTTTAAAGGATTACTCTTTTTTCTTTTTTTCCCCACCCACCCAATGCCCCACAAAGTCAATCCCACTTGTTGTCCATGTCCATGGTTCTTCCATACTAGGTTCTTGACTAAACTGCTCCCCTTCTATACCTCTTCCTCTTCCCTCACCCCACCCCTTCCCCCTGCCAACTGAAGGTCTAGTCACTGTATTCATATATCTGGTTCTGTTTTGCTTGTTGTTTGTTTTGCTCATTATTGTCCTGTAATGGGTAAGATCATATGGTATTTGTCTTTCACTGATGGCCTTATTTCACTAAGCATAATACTTTCTACTTCCATCCATGTTGTTGCAAGGGGTAGGAGTTATTTCATTCTTTCTGCTGTGTAGTATTCCATCATGTAAATGTACCAAAGTTTTCTGATCCATTCATCCATGGAAGGGCACTTAGGCTATTTCTAGCACTTGGTTATTGTAAAAAAGCACTGCTATGAACATAGGGGTATGTAGGTTCTTATGAATTGGTGTTTCAGGATTATTCAGGTATAGTCCTAGTAATGGAATTGTTGGATCAAAAGACAGTTCCATTTTTAGTTTTTTAAGGAAACTCCATACTGTTTTCCATAGTAGCTACACCAGCCTGCGTTCCCACCAATAGTGCACCAGGGTTCCCTTTGTCCCACATCCTCACCAACACTTGTTTGTTGATTTGTTGATGATTGCCATTCTGACAGGTGTGAGGTGGTATCTTAATGCAGTTTTAATTTGCATCTCTTTGATGGCTAGTGATGTTGACCATTCTTTCATATGCCTCTGGACCCTTTGCATCTCTTCCTCAGTGAGTTAACTGTTCAGGTCCTTTGCCCATTTTTTAATTGGGCTGTCTGTCTCCCTGGTGTTGAGTCACATTAGTTCTTTATATATTTTAGAGATCAAACCTTTGTCTGAGATTTCATTGGCAAATATGTTTTCCCATACAGTTGGTTCCCTTTGAATTTTGCTGGTGTTTTCTTTAGCTGAACAGAAACTTTTCAATTTGATATAGTCCCATTTGTTGATTTGTTCTTTTATTTTCATTGCCCTTGGTGAAGTATCAATAAACATATTTCTGCATAGGATATCTGGAATTTTACTGCCTATATTTTTCTCTAAGACCTTTATGGTGGCACTGCTTATGTTTAAGTCCTTTATTCATCTTGAGTTGATTCTGGTGTATGGTGTAAGTTGGTGGTCTAGTTTTACTTTTTTGCATGTTGCTGTCCAGTTCTCCCGACACCATTTGTTGAAGAAACTGTTTTTACTCTATGTTATGTTCCTTCCCTCTTTGTTGAATATTAATTGACCATAGAGTCCTGGATTTATTTCTGGGTGTCTATTCTGTTTCATTGATCTATATGTCTATTATTATGCTAGTACCAAACTGTTTTGATTACAGTAGTATTGTAGTATAGTTTGATGTCTGATATTGTGTTTCCTCCTACCTTGTTCTTCTTTCTCAAGATTGCTATGGCTATTCATGGGCATTTTTGACTCCATATAAATTTTTGAAGTATTTTTTTTTCTATTTCTGTGAAGTCTGTCATTGGTATTTTAATTGGGATTGCATTGAATATGTAGATTGCTTTGGGTAGTATGGGAATTTTAATGATGTTAATTCCTCTCATCCATGAACATGGTATATGCCTCCATGTATTTGTATCTTCCTTAATTTCTTTCTTCAATATTCTGTAGTTTTCTGAGTTCAGGTCTTTCACCTCCTTAGTTAAGTTGATTCCTAGGTACTTTATTTTTCTTGTTGCTATGGTAAATGGGATTTGTTTTCTAGCTTCTATCTCTGATATTTCATTATCTGTATACAAAAATGATTTTGATTTCTTCGTATTGACTTTATATCCAGATATTTTGTTAAATTTGCTTATTAGGTAGAGTAAGTTTTTGGTGGAGCCTATTGGGTTTTGTATGTACACTATCATATCATCTGCAAATAATGACAGTTTGACTTCCTCCTTTCTAATTTGGATACCTTTGATACCTTTTTCTTCTCTGATACCTATGGCAAAAACCTTCAAAACAATGTTGAATAGAAGTGGAGAAAGTGGACAGTCTTGCCTTGTTCCTGATCTTAGGGGGAAAGCTTTTAGTTTTTACCCATTGAGTATGATATTGGCTTCAGATTTCTCATAGATGGCCTTTATTATGTTGAGGTATGCTCCCTCTATTCCCATTTTGCTAAGTGTTTTTATCATAAATGGTTGCTGTACTTTATCAAAATGCTTTTTCAGCATCTACTGATATGATCATATAGTTTTTGTCTTTCATTTTGTTGATGTTGCATATTATATTTATTGATTTGAGAATGTTGTATCATCCTTGCATCCCGGAGATGAAACCCACTTGATCATGGTGTATGATCTTTGTAATGAACTGCTGAATCTGGTTGGCCAATATTTTGTTGAGAATCTTAGCATCTATGTTCATCAGAGATATTGGCCTATAGTTTTCCTTCTTAGTTGTGTCTTGACCTGGTTTTGAAATTAGAATAATATTGGCCTCATAAAAAGAATTTGGGAGACTTCCCTCTTCCTATATTTTTTGGTACAGGTTGAGAAGGATAGGAGTTAGTTCTTCTTTAAGTGTTTTGTAGAATTCACCTGTGTATCCACCTGGTCCAGGGCTCTTGCGCTTTGGGAGATTTTGGATTACTTCTTTAACTTCACTAGTTGTTTTAGGCCTATTCAGGCTTTCTGCTTCTTCTGGGTTCAGTTTTGGTAGATTATACATTTCCAGAAATGTGTCCATTTCACCTAGATTGTCATATTTCTTGTCATATAGTTGTTTGTAGTAATTTCTTACAATCTTTTGTATTTCTGATGTATCAGTTGTGATTTCTCCTCTGTTGTTTCTGATTCTGTTTATTTGAGTCCTCTATTTCATTTTCTTGATGAGTCTCAATAAAGGCTTGTCAATTTTGTTGATTTTTTCAAAGAATCAGCTCCTGGACTTGTTGATTATTCTAATTGTAGTTTGAGTCTCTAAGTTATTTAGTTCTGCTCTGATCTTGATGATTTCCTTCCTTCTACTTGCTCTGGGCTTTGTTTGTTGTTACTCCACTAGTTCTTGCAGCTTTATGGTTAGGTTGTTTGTATAAACTGCTTCTGACCTTTTCAGGTAGACCTGTGTTGCTATAAATTTAACTCTGAGGACTGCCTTTGCTGTGTCCCATAGGTTTTGGACTATAGTGTATTCATTGTCGTTTGTTCCAGAAACTTTTTTATTTCATCTTTGATCTCATTGTTAACAGTTACTTAAAAGCATGTTATCAGTCTCCATGAGTTAGATTGTTTTTGGTTTTTTCCCTTGAGATTGGTTTCTAGTTTCAATTTATTGTGATCTGAGAAGATGCTTGGTATGATTTCAATTTTCCTGTATTTATGGAGGATTGTGTTGTGACCTACCATGTGGTCTATCTTAGAGAATGTTCCATGTGCATTTGAAAAGAATGTGTATTTTGCTCCTTTGGGGTAGAATTTTCTGTATATATGTTAGGTCCATTTCCTCTAGAGTGTTATTCAATGGCACAACATCCTTAGTGATTATTTGTTTGGTAGATCTGTTGATAGTGGGGTATTAAAATTCCCTATTATTAGTGTGTTGCTGTCTGTATCCTTCTTGAAGTCCTCCAAGATTTTCCTTATGTATTTTGGAGCTCCTACATTGGGTGCATATATGTTTACCAGAGTTATTTCTTCTTGAAATACTTAGCTTCCCTTAAGTATTATTAAATGTCCTTCTTTATCTCTTTTTATGACCTTCATTGTAAAATCTATTTTGCCTGAAATAAGCATTGCTACTCTAGCCTTTTTTTCATGTCCATTTGCTTGATATATATTTTTCCATCCCTTCACTCTCAATGTGTATTGATCTTTTGTTCTGAGGTGGGTCTCTTAAAGACAGCATACATGTGGGTCATGTTTTCTTATCAATTCATCTACCCTATGTCTTTTGATTGGTGCAGTTAATCTGTTCACATTTAAGGTTATAAATGATTGATACTTATTTATTGCCATTTCCCCACTTTGTACCTGTGTTCCTCTTTAGCTCCATTTCTTCTTCTTCTCCTTCTTCTTCTTCTTCTTCTTCTTCTTCTTCTTCTTCTTCTTCTTCTTCTTCTTCTTAACAGACACTTTAGCATTTCTTGCAATGCTGGTTTGGTAGAGATGTATTCTGTTAGTCTTCTTTTGTCTAGGAAACTCCTTATTTCTCCTTCCATTTTGAATGAGAACCTTGCTGGGTAGTGTATTCTTGGTTGCAGGCCTTTGTTTCCCATTACTTGGAATATTTTTTGCCATTCCCTTCTGGCTTATATGTTTTCTGTTGAATTATCATTTGATAGCCTTATTGGATCCCCCTTATATGTTATTTGCTGTTTCTCTCCTAATGCTTTGGGATTCTCTCTTTGTTTTTGAAATTTGCCATTTTACTTACAATGTGTCTTGGAGTTGGTCTGTTTGGTTTGATCTTCATTGGTACTCTCTGTGCTTCCTGAACTTGAGTAACATTTTCACTCATCATGTTAGGGAGATTTTCTCTCATTACTTTTTTGAACAGGTTTTCCATTCCTTGTTTCTCTTCTCTTTCTGGTATCCCTATGATAAGGATGTTATTATGTTTCCTGTTGTCCTGCAGCTCTCTTAAAACATCTTCATTCTTTTTTTTTTTTTCTTTTAATTTTATTGTTGTTGTATTACATCCATCCCTTTTTTTCTCCCCTCTGTCCCCCTCCCCACCCACCCTTTCCCCCCAAAGTCAATCCCACCTGTTGTCCATGTCCATGGTTCCTTTATACTAGGTTCTTGTCAACATCTTCATTCTTGTTCAGCCTTTTTTCATTCTCTTGTACTGTCTTGGAATATTTGTCTATGTTGTCCTCCAACTCTCTGATCCAATCCTCTGCTTCCTGTAGCCTACTGTTAATTCCTTCTACTGTATTCATCAATTCAGAAATTGTGTTCTTCATTTCCCCTGGCTCTTACTGATAGTTTCTAAGTCCTTTTTAATGCTGGTATAGCTCTTAGTAAGTTCCTTGTAGCTTCCCTGGAGTTCTTTGTAGTTCCCCTGGAGTTGTTTATAATTTTCTTTGAGCTGGCTGAGCTCATTGAGCTTCTCTATTATCATTCTTTTAAATTCCATATCTGATACTTTGTTTGCCTGTTTCATTTAGTGATCTTTCTGGGCATTCTTCCTTTCCTTTTGGTGGTGGACTGATTCTTTTTTTCCCCATTTTGGGTGTCTGTTGTTTTTTGTTTTTGGTCTTGGATTAATCTGCTTTGCTTCCCTGCCTTTGTGGAGCACCCTTCCACAAAGGAGATTTGTGGAGTTCAATGTTGCAGTCTCCTAGATTTCCTCCACTTGTTGCTCTTGGGGTGGCCTTTATGTCATTAACTCAGGCTGTCTGGTTGTATCTTGGATTGGTTATATACGTTGCTCCTTTCCTTCCAGTGGCTGATTGAGAGACACTCCTTCATGAACTGTTTTTGAGCTGGTCCTGCAGGGTACTTCTGTGGTGTCTATGGCTGTTCCTCCCCATCCAGCTCCTGGAGAAGGTTCCTGTCTGAGATGGGCACCTGGCTCCAACCCAGGGTGGCCTGCAACCTCGCTGGCTCCTTTGCTGGCTGGCCCTATCTCCATAGCTCCCAGAGGAGGTAGCCCATGTCCCCAAATAGTGCCTGGCTCCACCAGGGCTAAGGTTAACCCTACAAGCAGTCCAGTTCTTTGAGGAGTTTTTCACCGCCACCTCTGTGATATATGCCTGGATCCCCAGATGGTCCGCAGCTCAGTCTGCCCAAGAATTATTCTTTTAAGTAATATAAATTGCAATTTTACCAAACACATGCAAAAATACATTTATACACATACATATTTTTCCAAATATTTAAATCCATACTTTATGGATTTTGAAGAGTTAATACAAAAAAATTAAAATATGCCAATAGCTTACATAATTATTACATGTTAAATGATAGTATTTAAGGTATATTGTAGCAAAATTAAGCAGGTTTTTTTTCTTTTTTTTTTTAATTTTATTGTTGTTGTATTACATCCATCCCCTTTTTGCTCCCCTCTGTCCCCCTCCCCACCCACCCATTCCCCCCAAAGTCAATCCCACCTGTTGTCCATGTCCATGGTTTCTTTATACTAGGTTCTTGTCTAAGCTGTTCCCCTTACTTGCCTCTGCCTCCCCCCTTCCCCCAACACCTTTCCCCCTGACCACTGAAGGCCTATTCATTGTATTCATATATTTGGT
>PVIW01016987.1:0-15196 GCA_004026585.1 Noctilio leporinus | reverse complement strand
ATTGGATCAAAAAACTTTGGTACATATACACAATGGAATTCTATGTAGCAGAAAGAAAGAAGGAACTTGTACCCTTTGCAACAACATGGATGGAACTGGAGGGTATTATGCTTAGTGAAATAAGCCAGTCAGTGAAGGACAAATATCATATGATCTCACCTCTTACGGGACAATAATGAACAAAACTAACAACAACCAAAACAGAACCAAGTATGAATACAAGGAATAGGCCTTCAGTGGTCAGGGGAACGGGGTAGGGGGGAGGGAGAGGTAGAGGCAAAGATGGGGAACAGCTTAGACAAGAACCTAGTATAAAGGAACCATGGACATGGACAACAGGTGGGATTGACTTTGGGGGGAATGGGTGGGTGGGTGGGGGGACAGAGGGGAGCATAAAAGGGATGGATGTAACACAACAACAATAAAATTTAAAAAAAAAACAAAACAAAAAAAAAATAGAAAATCTGTGATTAAGATCTGGCTTCCCCATTTACAAATTTTGTGAGAATTTGAGCGAGCCACTTCTGAGTTCCATCTTCTTTACCAATTAAATGAGGATGATAATGCCCACCAAACAATGTTGTTGAGGAATTTTAGCCAAGTGCAATTTTATTCTCCCCTCGTAGGTCATTGCTCTGAGATGTGGTGACAGGTCAGTGCAGCTTGCTTTGCCCTTGTACACTGTGTCCAGTTTGTCTTACTAACTGATGATCCTGCTGCCTAACAGAGACCCCAGACCAGCCACAGGTATTGGCTGTGGGCCACGTACAGGAAAGGAAGTATGACTCAGAGGCAATAGCTTCTCACTGACTTCTCCAGAAGCTCTTCTTTCTTGGCCTCATTTTGACTGCCAGGCAATATGAAGTTCATGGTCATGAATTAAAGGGAAATTTTGTCTCTATAATAACAAGACTGAATCGTAAACAACATCTGTCACTAATTGCCCATCCACCATCCACTTTTCTCTGAGATTAAGATAACAATGGAGCCCTGGCTGGTAGCACAGCAGGTAAGGTGCCGGCCTGCGAACCCAAAGGTCGCAGGTTCGATTCCCCAGCCAGGGCACATAATCAGGTTGCAAACCAGGTCTCCAGTCAGATCTGTGGCTGGAGGCAGGTGAAAAGCAACCATACATTGATGTCTCTCTCCCTCTCTGCCTTTCTCCCTTCCCCTCTTTCTAAAAATAATAAAATAAAATCTTTAAAAAAAAAAAAAAAAAAGATAACAATGGGGTGAGTATGGGCCCTTGGGGAAAGTTTTGTACTGAGTCTTATGATGATCTATTTTAGGATAAGTAAATGTATCCTCATCTCAGTTTAAATGTCCGAGCTTTTCCAGAACTTGTGACCACTCAAGTTCAAGTACTATGACCTTAGTTGGAGAGTCCTTTAGGATGAGGAACTCACAGAAAATGATGACCCCCTACACTGTGTTAGTTCCCAGCCTGGATGACACTCTCATGTGACTGTGAAGGGTGCTCTTGCCACCCACCTTCCTCTGGGATGCAAGATGCTCAGGGAGGAATCACTGCATCTTGATGTCCTCCGACCAGGTAATTCTATGAACCTCTATGAACCCCCTTCAGACCTTGGGGCTGATTTAGGAGTTTGTCAGCCCTGAAGCATTCCCCTTCACCTCCCAGTGAGAGCAGTTGCAGTAAATGTGGCACCTGCCCAAGTCACTAATGGTGCTCCCCAGAGTTCCCAGATATCAGAAATCTAGACTGGGAAATTTGCTTCTAATCCTGCCCTGCCCATGATGCACCACACCTGCCTCCTGCCTCCCCCAACTGGGAGTAATGAATTGTGCAGAAAAGACTTTGAAAGTGTTCAAGAGAACAGTGCTTCATCCATCACTGAGGGAGCATGGAAATGAAAGGTTTAAAGCTCCACTAAGAATCCCCTGAGTCACTGCTTCCTCCCTTCTTTTAGTCTGCATGGTACAACTCCAGCTCAGTGGGTTTCTAAATTGTTCAGTTAATTTTAGCTGTTTCTAGATAGATAGCCATATTGTAGGTGAATCATCAGGAAACTTGAGGATAAGAGCAAATAGCACACTGCTCTATTGTGAACCACTTCACCAGCACTTTTTTAAAAAGACAGGCAGGGTAACTCCTCATTACATCAATGTTTTGGGGATAATGCAGAAGAATACACATACATACATGAACACACAAATGCACACACGTATAATGTATGTACAGCAGTAATTGATGATGGAAAAAGTCACCCTCTTTTTGTTCTCATTTAGATGGTCTGTGTCTCGCCCTCTCTGGTGGCTCAGTGGCTTGGTGCCAGTCCAGGAACCCAAAGGTCGCTGGTTCAATTCCTAGTCAGGGCACATGCCAGGTTGTAAGCCAGGTCTCCAGCCAGGTCCATAGCTGGAGGCAGGCAAAAGGCAACCATACATTGATGTTTCTCTCTCTTTCTTCCTCCCTCCTTGCCTTTCTCTCTAAAAATAATAAATAAAAAGTCTTTTTTTAATTAAAACAAATAAATAAGATAGATTGTCTGTGCCTCTACTTTCTCAAATGTATAGCACACCTTATTTGACTCTTTGAAAGGGAATTTATTACACAATTCTGATGTTATTTTCTCTTCTTGAATTGACTCATCGCCATTTTTGGTGCAAATAAGGAGGATCTGTGTATTGTCAGAGTGTAAGTGTGACAAATGGTAAACGGAAAGTATTACTTGCTCCATCTATCTTAGGGTTTACAATGTGAAGAATAGTGTCTCCTTGTTCATGACCTGTGATATCAGATTGTCCATAGTCAGACTTTATCTTTTTAGATGAAGGAATCTGTTTTGCAACCTGTTATTAAGCCAAACATCCTCTCCATATTCTTATTACAGATTCATATTTTCCTGTCCATCTTACCACCACTTGGCTCTGCCTTCAATGCAATTAGAACAATAGAACTGCATTTTTAGCTGCAAAGAATTCAGGACCAGCCTTTTACCATGCAAAATGGCATTCAAATTGAGGTAGAGAACTGGAAAGATGAGCAAATGCACAAAAGATGTCCTGGTATCATCAACCAAAGGAATATTTTATTGATCATTCATCATTTTTAGAACACCAAAGAATTATTTTCCAGTTAGATGTAAGTTAGCTTCTTGCAAATTAGATACCAGATATCCTCTTTTATGTATCTTTGTATCCCCCATGATATTTTTATAATGGTTTTTGGAAGATGTAAATAAATGAATAAGTCAATGAAACTGAGCTTTGAAAGGTGAAGTATGGAAACAAGAAAAATAAAACATGAAGAGAATAATATCTTTCAGTGGTGAGATCAGGGTTTCTCAACTTCAGTATATTGACAGTTTGGGAAAGACATTTTTGGTTTCTTTTAGGGGGACAGAGTTACTGCACTGTGCACTGGAGGTGGTGGCAGGTGGGAGAGAACAGGGAGCAGAAAGTAGGGTAAAGTCATCACTGGTAGAGAACTACTGAGCCAGATAATTAATTTCTCTTTATCCACAGGAACTGAAACTAATCAGAGTTTGTTTTTTTTAACATACATGATATAGAATATACATCTGGAGTCATGTTACAAATAATAACAGTATTAAGATATTTTAGTTCCAAAAATTATTTAATGTATTTCAAATTATAGAATCCAGATTATATGAAAGTATATTATTCCCAAGTTCATTATGTTTCTTACAACTATGCTTCTAATTGATGTCAGGTATATAAGATATACCATAGCAAACTTTGTATTCACAACAATACATCATTATTCAGGCATTTGCATGACTCTATAGTCCACTCCCACTCTCTCTAATAGCAATATGGTTGGAATTGAATTTAGATTCAATGACAGAAGGGAACTTCCCTTCCCTTCCATTTTTTGTTTGTTTTTATGTGTTTGGGTTTTTTGTTTTTGTTTTTGTTTATGAGTGTAAACCTACCTACTTGATAGAATGGTGTCAGACATGAGGTAGACACGTAGACACTCAGCACATGTTGACTGTATGAATAGATGAATGAATGAGTGAATGAATGGAAGCTTCTCTTTCTCAGATTTAATGCCAATGATTCTCTTGTGTGTTGATTGAGCCCAGATTATTAGGATTGAACCGTATCTATATCTTCGATGGTTATTGTGAGGTACAGTATGAACTTTTATAGGATTTTGGTTTTCCATCAACAAGGGACCCCAAAATGGAATTATTTTCTGGAGAGCAGACCTCTTGTAGTAGAGGTTTCTCCCACTATGTGAGTATTCTAAGAATCCTTCAGTGTCAGTGTACCAGCTGGTGTTGTGAAAGGCTGCATTCAGCCTCAGTGAATTTTTTTTTAAGACTCTTTCAACATGTTCACCCATCTCATGATAGGTGATTTATGAGCACACCTGCCCACACCATGCTGAGTATTCAGCAGTTTTTGACCAAAAAACAGCATAATCCCCATGCCCCACCCTCCCTGTTCACACAAGCGTGCTACAGAAACTTCCTTTTATTTCCCCAGAAAGAAAAAAGCCCACAAAGGGAAGCATTGTGCCAATATGGAAGAGGTGAAACAGAAAACAGCAGAAGCACTAAAAGCCATCAAAATCAACTTGTTCAAAAACTGTTTTGAGCAGTGGAAAAAAACCCTTGATATATGTATTGCATCAAATGGAGAGTTCTTTGAAGGTGACTAAAGTTTAAACAAGTAAGAATAAATGCACAACTTTTTATAAATAAATTCCATTTTGGGGGGGGTTCTGTCTCATATATATGAAACTTATAATGTTACAGGTTTCTTCTATAATTGATTGTTTATTCAATAATTAAAGTAATAGTTTTATAATTGAAGGAGGGTAAACACTTAGGTAACAACCCCACCACTTTCTTCCAGTGGTATTCTAAATCTGCCCGGTTACCTACTTGGATGCTAAAAAGCACAAATAAATTTGTTTATTTACTAAAAAACGTAATGCAGAGGTTCCAGCAAGATGACAAAGAAGTGGAGCTACACCAATCCCCTCCCAGGTCACATCTGGAATTACATTTTTAGAGAAAAAGTCAGCTGGAATTACCAACAGAACACCAGCTGGAAAGAAGTCCCACACCATGGACAAAACAGAAGAGGACACTTCATCACAACGTGACTGGTAGGAATTGTGGAAACTTGAGAGGGCTGGCTGGGCCCCCACTGGAGGCAGCAGCCAAAGGAATGGAGCCAGGGGCTCCACCTGAGAATGGCGGGTTCTGGTCCCCTAGCTAGGCGTCCCAGCTACAGCAACGCAGCAGAGAGGAGAGCAGCATGCAACTGAGAAGGGTGGAAAGCCATGGATTTACTAGCCTGAGAGAGACCTGGAGACAGAGAACTACTAGGGTGACGGCAACGAAAATACATTGGCACCCACCTACACTGGGCTCCAGCAGAGGGAGGGCAGAGTGGACTGGAGACACGTGGTGAGAGTTTACAGTGGTGGCTTAGAGGAGAGAAGTGAGGAAGTGGCTGTGGGAATCCCGGTGCTGACTCATTGCCCACACCTTGGGCGGATGGCACTGCGGCAAGTGGCTTCTGTATGAAGCATCCTCAGAGCCCTGTCTACTGGAGGCAATCTCCTCCACACAGTGGTGCCTGAGCCTGGCATAAGAATAGACATATAGATCAATGGAACAGAATAGAGGGGGCATGCCTCAACATAATAAAGGCCATATATGAGAAACCTGAAGCCAACCTCATACTCAACAGGCAAAAACTAAAAGCTTTCTTCCTAAGATCAAGAACAAGACAAGACTGCCACTTTCTCCACTTCTGTTCAACATTGCCTCGGAAGTTCTAGCCATAGCTATCAGAGAAGAAAAAGGAATCAAAGGTATCCAAATCGGAAAGGAGGAAGTCAAATTGTCATTATTTGCAGATGACATGATAGTGTACATACAAAACCCAATAGGCTCCACCAAAAACTTCCTCGACCTAATAAGCAAATTTAGCAAAATAGCTGGTTATAAAGTCAATATCCAGAAATCAAAAGCATTTTTGTATACCAATGATGAAACATCAGAGATAGAAGCTAGAAAACAAATCCCATTTACCATAGCAACAAGAAAAATAAAGTACTTGGGAATAAACTTAACCAAGGAGATAAAAAATCTGTACTCAGAAAACTACAGAACACTGAAGAAAAAAATTAAGGAAGATACAAGTATATGGAAGCATATACCATGTTCATGGATGGGAAGAATTAACATCATTAAAATGTCCATACTACCCAAAGCAATCTATAGAGTCAATGCAATCCCAATTAAAACACCAATGACAGACTTCACAGAGATAGAAAAAATACTTCAAAAAGTTATATGGAGTCAAAAATACCCACAACAATCTTGAGAAAGAAGAACAAGGTAGGAGGAATCACAATACCAGACATCAGACTATACTATAAGGCTACTGTCATCAAAACTATCTGGTACTGGCAAAGAATAGACATGTAGATCAATGGAACAGAATAGAGAGCCCAGAAATAAACCCAGGACTCTATGGTTAATTAATATTTGACAAAAGGGGAAGGAACATAAAATAGGGGAAAAACAGTCTCTTCAACAAGTGGTGTTGGGAGAACTGGACAGCAACATGCAAAGAGATATAAACTAGACCACCAACTTACACCATACACCAGAATAAACTCAAGATGGATAAAGAACTTAGACATAAGCAGTGACACAATAAAGACCTGGAGAAAAATATAGTCAGTAAAATTTTAAATATCCTACGCAGAAATATGTTTACTGATACTTCTCCAAAGGCAAAGAAAATCAAAGAACAAATCAACAAATGAGACTATATCAAATTGAAAAGTTTCTGTTCAGCTAAAGAAACACCAGCAAAATTACAAGGGAACCAACTGTATGGGAAAATATATTTGCCAATGATACCTCAGACAAGGGTTTGATATCCAAAATATATAAAGAACTAATGTGACTCAACACCAGGGAGACACACAGCCCAATTCAAAAATGGGCAAAGAACCTGAACAGACAACTCTCTGAGGAAGACATACAAAGGGCCCAGAGGCATATGAAAGAATGCTCAACATCACTAGCCATCAGAGAGATGCAAATTAAAACCACAATAAGATATCACCTCACACCAGTCAGAATGGCAATCATCAACAAATCAACAAACAAGTGTTGACGATGATGTGAGGCAAAAGGAACCCTTGTGCACTTGGTGGGAATGCAGGGAGGTGTAGCCACTATGGTAAACAATGTGGAGTTTCCTTAAAAAACAAAAAATGGATCTGCCTTTTGATCCAGCGATTAGGCTACTAGGCCTATACTTGAAGAACCCTGAAACACCAATTCATAAGAACCTATGTACTCCTATTTTCGTAGCAGTGCTATTTACAATAGCCAAGTGCTGGAAACAGACTAAGTGCCCATCAGTGGATGATTGGATCAAAAAACTTTGGTACATTTACACAATGGAATACTACACAGCAGAAAGAAGGAAGGAACTCCTGCCCTTTGCAACAACATGGATTGAACTGGAGAGTATTATGTTTAGTGAAATAAGCCAGTCAGTGAAGGACAAATACCATATGACCTCATCCATTACAGGACAATAATGAACAAAATAAACAAATAAGCAAAACAGAACCAGATACATGAATATAATGAATAGACCTTCAGGGGGCAAAGGGGGTGTATGGGTGAGGAGGCAAAGAAGGGGAGCAGTTTAGTCAAGGAACTAGCATGGAAGAACCATGGACATGAACAATAGATGGAATTGATTTTGGTGGGGAGTAGGTGGGTGGGGGAGGGTACAGAGGAGAGGAAAAAGAGGATGGGTGTAATACAACAACAATAAAATTAAATTTAAAAAATTTAATGCAATTTACAAATGTCTCTCTTACAAGAATTTAAATTCAAATAAATGAAAAGAGTTTCAGAATAGATAGGTATTTTTATATGCATCATGTTCCTGACATATCACTAGGTTGTGATTTATGAAGTTGTTTTCATAATTCAAAAATTATCTAATATGGCAACTTCATGTGGTTCAACCAAACATGCTGAAATTACATGTACAGAGAAAGAAAAAAATAAAACTACCTTTAGAGAAGTAACAGATAACAGCAATGTCAGCAGACAAAAGGAATTAAGGTCAGTGTTCACAGAAGACTTCTCAGCATTAGCTGTGAACTATTCTTCAGGAAAGATTATGAGATTATTATTTTGTTTCTTTATTTAAGGGTGACTGAGTTGCTTAGATTTGAAATTTGTGTTGGTCATTTTTTCTCTCCTTTCTGAGTCACTCCTTTTCTACAATTAATACATGACTTATTAACTATCCATACGAACTAACAACTAGAAATGTTGGAGAGAAAATACACTATATAAATAAGTAATAAAATACTTTTCATTTGTACAGTACACCTAAAATAATGTTTCTCTGACACATTTTGGTTTTCTTTTGCTTTGTTTCTATCTTTGAGCTTTTGTAAAAACAGAGGAATTTCTGCAAACAGAATGCCTTTACAAAATGTGTTGTCTCTAGAAAGAATTTTTTGAAGTGCAAGGTACAAGTAAAATTAATTATTGTGGGACATATTTGATAAAGAAATTACTTTATATTGAAGTTTAATATTTATTTATTTTTCTATATGGGATTTGTTTATTTGCTAATTATCAGGGATTTTCTTTCTACTAGTTTTATGAATGACCAAAACAACATGCTTATAAACAACTACCAAACAATCAAAACAATAAAAACAAAAAATGCCTACTAACAATTAAGTTAAAAAAGGTGTTAACAAGTGGATAAGGTGCCAGCCTGCAAACCCAAAGGGCACTGGTTCAATTCTCAGCCAGGGCACATAACCAGGTTGCAAGCCAGGTTTCCAGCCAGCCCTGTAGCTGGAGGCAGGTAAAAGGCAACCATACATTGACGTCCCTCTCCCTCTCTGCCTCTATCCCTTCCCCACTCTCTAAAAATAATAATTTTTAAAAAAAGAAGGAAAAAAAAAGGTGTTAACAAAGACAACCATACATTGTTATTTTGCTCCCTCTCTGCCTCTCTCCCTACCCTCTCTCTGAAAAATAATAAATAAAATCTTTTTTAAAATAAAAAAAAAAAGTGTTAACAAATCATTTTCTGCAAACCTTAGGAACAAGACATTGTTTAGTGATAACAATGGATGAATCTGAGTAGTGAAACATGAAACCATTACAAAAGATATCTTAGTGATTGCTCTGTAATTTAAAGTTATTACTGCTAGTGACCAATTAATAATGATTATAATGTCACATTCAACTCTTTGTAATGCTGTATTAAACCCAAAGAACTTTAGTCCTACTCACCAATACCTCAATTCTCAGGCTTTCAGATACTTTTCAAAAACAGCCATATACTCTCTCAGATCTCATAGCTATATGGCTCTCTCTAGAACATTAGGATAACATTGGGAAGTTCTGGAGTACTGATCTGTAATTACCTGGACTTCAATTTTTTAATCTCCTTGGCATGGTTATTTCTAAGGCTATACAACTTTCAGAATTTGAAGGCATTATTTCTCCACCTTATCCTACCCCATTTTGCTGTGTTGGGAAGTATTTGGGGCAATTAATTAGCGTTATGGTGCTCAAAGTGTCATCCCCAAACCAACAGCATCAGCACCACCTGAAAAATTGCTAGAAATGCACATTGCTGGCATCAATCCAGACTTAGTACATAAAAATGTGGATGTGACACCTGGCACTCTGTGCTCTTACAAGTCTCCGGGTGATTCTGATACAAAAATTTGAAAATCACCATATTGGAGATATCTCTTGGGGAAATAGCTTTAGGCTCCCTGTTGGTCCGAAAACTTACATTTATTAATGAGTTATGATTTTCTTATTCTATAATGCACCTGTTTGATTAGCATAACTGGATGGGAAAACTAAAGTCTGTTAGAAACTCACAGTTGTTATCAATAAAGTAGTTATGGTTCAATGAGTCAATTTTGCACTCATACATAGGGACATTTTGGAGTTCCTAAGAATTTCAACTAGAATAGAGTATAGTCCCTTCCCTAAACAAGCATGGGAAAGACCCTGAGTAGGAGCTACCTATCCATGATATTCTATATGTTTCACCTTCTAAAAGCACAAGGAATTCTGCAGAATATTATAGTAAACAGCATAATTATGATGTGTCCCCTCCCTCCAGGGACCTGTGGCTTGCTTCTAATTAAGAGAATATAGCAAAGGTAATAGGACTGACGTGATTCTGTGTACATAATCATGAACCTGATTGTAGCACCTGTCTTCTCTTTCACTTGCTGAACCTAAAGAAGGAAACTGCTATGCAGAAAGCCCACATGGCCAAGAATTGCAAATAGCCTCCAACAGAAAGCCAAAAAGAAACAATCTTCAGCCCTACAACTGCAAGGAACTGAATTCTGCCAACAACCTGAGTTGGCCTGGAAGCAAAGCCTTCCCCAGGTGAGCTTCAAATGAGACTACCACTCTGGCAGACACCATGGTTACAACCTGTAAGACTCTTAAGCAGAGAACTCAGCAAAGTCATGCTTGGATCCCTGGTATTAGTTGGAGCTCTTGCTTTTAATTTTTGACTATGCATTTAAAGAAAAGAGGAGATTCCACTTATGAGTTTAGATCCAAAGTGCTGTTGTGAATAGGCAGAATAGATGCATATTGCTGAAAAGAAAGTGTCACCACTCTCTAATAAAATAATTGAATTTAGGGGCTATTTACTGATCAAAGATCTGAAAGAGGTCTCAATTCTCTGTCAGCAAAGTTTAGAAAGTGTGAGAAAGAGAGGGCACATTTTTCAGGAACAGCATGGGAAAGCAGAATCTCCCAGGAAACCCCTTCTGGCAGGTGGATGAAGGTAGGAGATGATGTGAGTGAACATTCTACTACGGCTCTAAGGTTGGAACAGCTGGTCTCCCACCTCAGGTCAGATTGCTTCCAGAAAAGGTTCTGAGTCCTGACAGGTAACCATACTTGCTCATTTCCTGCAGGTAGGAGACAGGAGATCAAGTTACATATTTCCTCTAGGACTTAGCACTCTACAACCTCTCATGGACAACCCAGAAAAAGACATAGTAACTGCCCTTAAGCCAACAAGAAGCATGGAAGCTTAGTCAAAGGAGCAAGAAGATGCCTGGGTTCCAGAGATTCATTCTGTACTCATTCCTGAATATAGACTCAGTGCTATTCTTTTTCAACACTACAGAGAGAAGGCCTTGCAGCCCTTCTCCAATGACTGGGAGTATGGAACACCAGCTAGATGTATCATTTTCTCCTCAAGGTCCCAGGTACGTGGAAGAGAGAACTGCCAATTATAAATTATATAAGCAAAAAAAACAAAAACTGATCTCAGGGTTTAAATGAAATAAAGCAAATATGTTCAACCAGGGTATAGAATTAAATAGCAGTGAACAAACTACATATAAAATGAAATGTCGGAAGGGAGAGGTAGAGGCAAAGATGGGGAGCAGCTTAGACAAGAACCTGGTATAAAGGAACCATGGACATGGACAACAGGTGGGATTGACTTTGGGGGGAATGGGTGGGTGGGTGGGGGGACAGAGGGGAGCAAAAAAGGGATGGATGTAACACAACAACAATAAAATTAAAAAAAAAAAAAAAAATGAAATGTCAAAAGTACAATAGCCAAATCCTGGAAACAGCCTAAGTGCCCATCAGTGGATAATTGGATCAAAAAACTTTGGTACATTTACACAATGGAATACTACACAGCAGAAAGAAAGAAGGAACTCCTAACCTTTGCAACAACATGGATGGAACTAGAAAGTATTATGTTAAGTGAAATAAGCCAGTCAGTGAAAGACAAATACCATGCAATCTCACCCATTACAGGACAATAATGAGCAAAACAAACAACAAGCAAAACAGAACCAGATATATGAATACAGTGAATAGGCCTTCAGTGGGCAGGGGGAAGAGGGGCAGGGGGGTCAGGGAGGAAGAGGCAAAGAAGGGGAGCAGTTTAGACAAAAACCTTGTATGGAAGAACCATAGACATGGACAACAAGTGGGATTGACTTTGTAGGGGAGTGGGTGGGTGGGGAGGGGGACAGAGGGGAGTAAAAAGGGGATGGATGTAATACAATAACAATAAAATTAAATTTAAAAAAAAAGAACATGACTAATATATTCTATTATCTGTACAGAATCTCAGTGACCCAACCTTTATCCTCCTGAAGGTAAATAATTTTAAACCATGTAATTTAGGATGTGTAATGTATTGTAATGTATTGTAATGACCCACTCTCCTCCCCAAATGATGTATCTATAGAATTCAAACGTAGGAGACATCTTAGTCACTCTCAACATAAATCCCATTTATGGCTTTAGGAGCTATAATATATTATGACCTAGAACCATGAGGAATTCTGGCAGTTCTTTCTCTAAGAAATACTGCAAAAAATAGTAGTGTAACTATACAATACATGGAAGCAGAAACATTGTTTTATTCTGCTATTTTCATTAATATAGCAACTTAAATATAAATAATTTGAAATAAGCAACAGATATGTCAATACTATCTTGCAAGGTGAAATTCTATGCTCCAAATTTAATAAGAAGTAGCCTGTTTATTTATTTATATATATATATATTATATTACACAAAGAATTATATATATACATATATATACATACACATATACATATTTATTACACAAAGAATCCCTTGAGAATGGTATATGGCTGAATAGTAATGTGAATTGTGAATTAATCAGGACCTGAACTTCCCTCTCTGGTCAAGAAGGGCCATTCTTTTCTAACCTTTACGTTTATCCTATACATGTAGTTCTCAAGTGTTATTCACTTCAACAGTACTTAATCTTCAGGACATCCCTGTAAAGAAAGTCTGTGCAAAAAGATTAAATGATTTGGCCCAAGTTCCATAGAAAAATCAATACCAAAGGGCAGAATTAAAATGTAAAAGGTTAACCTAATTGATCATTGTTCTCTCTGGACACAGGTGACTTTGGGTTTTTTTATAATACACTCATCAAAAATTTTGGAAGTTGATAATCACCTTTTGAAGGTATCCCTGACTTCTAAAAGAATAAGGTAAGGACAGATTGGTATAAGATTTGGTGAGAAAGTCACTTCCTCGAAGAAGAAAAATGGCAAAAAGTGTCATATTACAGCTGAGAGTAAGTACAATGCAGTCAGTCTACATAGAAGGCATGACGGTATTCTTCTCCTGTAAGGACAACCTGAAGTTTGCTGGGAATGACTACCATACGGTCAGAAAGGTGTGCTGCCATCATCCGAGCCCCTTGAGGGAAAAGCAGTGTGTGGGGAAGTGGTTTTTAAGGCTGTGTTCATTTCTCAGGCCTCTGTAACATAAAGTACCATCAACTGGATGGCTTAAAACAGCAGAAATTTATTTTCTCATTATACTGGGTGCTAGAGCAATCCTTGGTGTTCCTTGGCATGTAGATGCATCACTCCAGTCTCTGAACCCATCTTCACATGAAATCTTCCCTCTCTGTGTCTCTTCACTTGGCTTTCTTTTTATAAGAACACAAGTTATAATAAAGTAGGCCTCACCGTACTGATATCATCTTAACTTGATTAAATATACCATTACCCTATTTCCAAATAAAGCCACATCCGCAGTTACTGACAGGTCTTCAACATACCTTCTTGAGGGACACAATTCAATCCATATTAAAGGTCAAAGGGTGCAACAGAACTTCAGCATAAACCTTTCATGAAAGCCTACAATTTAAATGGGTCTCATCATAACTGACAATTACGGATGTGGCCAGATAGAGAAGACAAAGCCATGGATTACAGGTTAGTGACTAAGCAACTAGCTTCCTGCTGAGGAGACTAATGATGATCACTGTTAAGTCCCATATGCTTTGACACAGGCATTTCTGACTTCAGGAGGCACCACTCAATGTCCATTATGGGGCCATTTATGGAGTAAATTGTAGCTTGTAATCTCCAAGATGGCGACAGAGTAGAGAGCAGTGCTGATGGTGTTCTCGAGTACCAAAGCAGCTAGAGGACAGGATAAGGAGCGTGAGACGGCTTCAGGACCCTAGGGATTGGAACGGGCAGCATCTGGACACAGGGGAACAGAGCCCAGAGGCAGAGGAGGCCAGCAGGACAGTAGGTGGGGTGTTCCCGACCGACCGGCCGGCGGGCTGAGGTCGGCTCTGGGCAGGGGCGGCTCTGCCCAGAGGGGCGCATTTGACTGGGGCCAGCTCCGGGCTCGCTGGTGACTGGAAGTCTCAACAGAGAGGTGCGGGCAGCGAGGGCGAACGCCATAGGGAACCCGGAATTGAACTCTTGCAGGGGAGGGACTGTGTGAGAAACTCACTCCGGCAACGGGGAGAGGAGGCTCCCTGCGCGCGCGGGGCTAGAGGCGGAGGAGAAGAGTCCTGCGGGAAGCCGGAGCGGGGGACCGGGAAGTGCACCAGCTGGGCGGCGAGAGGGCCGAAAGCGGAGCTGCTGGGCCACCGGGGAAACAGCAGCTGGCGGCCCCTGCGAGGGGGGAGGCCCAGCCCTGCGCAACCACACGGGCCCCCAGGCTCCGCGGGAAGATCCAGGCAGCGAGCCGGAGAGCCGGCAAGCCGGGAACCAGTGGCAGGAGACCCGCCATTGCCGGAGACAAAGGCCGCACCGCCCACGCCTGGGAGGGGCTCATCACAGAGGCCACTTAAAGGACTCCCAGGAGAGCTGATTGGCTTGGGGGCGTGGTGCCCGCCCCGGAAGGGCGGGACAGTGTAGGCGGACCCCGGACAGTGTTGACTGACAGGCCCGGCCTCCTCCCGGAACTGCGGGGGTGGGGCCAGTTGTCACAGGGACCAGTGAAGTTGTGGGCTGCCCTGCAGAAGTGCTGGGGGCGTGTCCTGGGCCGGAACCTCCGCCAAGAGTGGGAGGGGGTTCCCTGCAGGCTCCAGAACACCGGCAGCCCTAACACCCAGCCAGACTGCTGAAGGCCCAGCCTACCTGGGGGCGGACACTCAGAATCAGCCCTACTGCCACAATCCGAGGCCCTGCCATGCACCAAGACCCGGCTAGAATATAGACTATAGACTGTAAAGTCCTGACCAAGAAAAAGAGGCAGCATCAGGAAAGGGATTGCTGCCAATCTCAAGCACCTGAATTATACCGAGAGCAATATGAACTATTAAGCCCCAACATATCCTTTGCAAAAGTTACTCCTCACATATTCTTAATCCCCCCTAT
>PVIW01016986.1:0-15208 GCA_004026585.1 Noctilio leporinus | reverse complement strand
TTAAAAAAAAAAAAAAAAAAGATATACAAAGGGCCCAGAGGCATATGAAAGAATGTTCAACATCACTAGTCATCAGAGACATGCAAATTAAAACCACAATAAGATATCACCTCACACCTGTCAGAATGGCAATCATCAGCAAATCAACAAACAACAAGTGTTGGCGAGGATGCGGGGCAAAGGGAACCCTTGTACACTGTTGGTGGGAATGTAGGCTGGTGCAGCCACTATGGAAAACAGTATGGGGTTTCCTTAAAAAAAACTAAAAATGGAACTGCCTTTTGATCCAGCAATTCCACTACTTGGACTATACCCAAAGAATCCGGAAACACCAATTCATAAGAACCTATGTACACCTATGTTCATAGTGGCACTATTTACAATAGCCAAGTGCTGGAAACAGCCTCAGTGCCCATCAGTGGATGATTGGATCAAAAAACTTTGGTACATTTACACAATGGAATTCTATATAGCAGAAAGAAAGAAGGAACTTGTACCCTTTGCAACAACATGGATGGAACTGGAGAGTATTATTATGCTTAGTGAAATAAGCCAGTCAGTGAAGGACAAATATCATATGATCTCACCCATTACGGGACAATAATGAGCAAAACTAACAACAAGCAAAACAGAACCAAGTATATGAATACAAGGAATAGGCCTTCAGTGGTCAGGGGAAAAGGGGTTGGGGGGAGGGGGGAGGCAGAGTCAAGAAAGGGGAGCAGCCTAGACAAGAACCTAGTATAAAGAAACCATGGACATGGACAAGTGGGATTGACTTTGGGGGGAATTTGTGGGTGGGGAGGGGGACAGAGGGGAGCAAAAAGGGGATGGATGTAATACAACAACAATAAAATTAAAAAAAAATATTTAAAAAATAAAATAAAATAAAATAGCAAGGGAGCTTCAATTAGACTCTCACCTGACTGCTCAACAGAAACAATACAGGCTAGAAAAAATTGATGTGAAATATTCTCAAGTAATGAAAGCAAGGACCTGTAATCAAGACTTACTTCTATATCCAGCAGACTGTCATTTAAAATGGAAAGTAAAATAAAGACATTCCCAGAGGAAAAAATATGTATATGAAGGAGTACATTTCCACAAAATCAGCATTTCAAGAGATCTAATGGACTGCTATAAGAAGAAAAAATAAGAGAGGAACACAGATACAAGAGAAAAAATAGTAGTGAATAACTATTATCAATATTAATCTTAAATTTAAATGGATTAAATACGCCAATCAAAATACATAGGGTAGCTGAATAGGAAAACATGACCCAAATACAGGGTGCATGTGATAAACTGGAAAAATTTTAGTAAAATAAACAACATACCACAAAGTACTATATTTTGAAATAATTTATTGTTATGTAAATGCATAGTCATTATTTTTTTAATAGTTCAAAAAGTCTCTATTTGCTGCAATAATAGAATCAATTTGACTTCAGAATCTTGAGCATACTTTTAACTTTTCTTTATCCATGGACATCATCATGTTTTCAGTCTTAGCCTTAACAGCTTCTTTATTGGAATGATGTTGTTTATAATCTTCTCTGTCACAAATGCTGCATACATAATAGTCTAAAGGATTTGCATGTGGTGAACTAGGTGTCCAGATTTCCTTCGACTAGAATTCAGGAACACTGACACTGAGAGAGTCTTGCACTTTTTTGGCATCATGTGCTGGTGCACCGTCTCGTTGGAAGATAAAATGACATCCATTTGTGACTTGCTTCATCCACTGTATAACTAATTTTCTCAAAACATCAAGGTAAGCATCAGCAATCACCTTCAAGCTTTGTGGAAACAAATGCAGGGTCATGATATCTCCTTCATTGCTGGCAATACCTAACATCACTCTAGCAGGAAATTTCATTTTCATGACAATTGGGACTTCATTAAGATTCTCACAGAACCACCTGTTGTTTCTTCTGTTGACTATTTGGTCCTGCTGAGAATTCTTTTCCTCAGAGAAGAAAATCAGAGGGTTTTGTTTTTTTTGTTGTTTTTTTTTTTGGGGGGGGCGCGTATTTTTAAAAATTTTGTTAGCAGTGTCCTTGCTTTTTCAAAGCACGTTTCCTTTGTCTGCTGTGTCATAAACTGGCCTCTTCGAAGAACATACAATCTGTATCTGATATCTTCAGCAATAACCTCACAAACAGTTGCATCCAACATTTGCAGTTCTCTTGCTATGGGGTGCATTGACTTTACTGGATTTTCATTGATGATCTCCTGGATTGTGTGTACAATATCTGGACTTGTGCGATCCTTGTGTACCTTATGCATTTCCCTTGTTGGTGTGGCGACATCAAGATCGACGACATCTTACACTTTCTTCATGTTGTAAACTGTACGTAAATGGATATTATTGAAGTCTGCAATTTCCTTAGCAGTTTGCCCTGCACACAGAAGTTATGGTTGCTCTAACATGGTATTCCTTCAGACATGATGGTTGCCCTCAGAATTTAATATTTATATCTGAAAAAATGATGTTAAATCATAACTTTAGAAACATAGTTTTCAAAATTAATAAGAAGCATGTGAAATAAAGAGATGCAAAGCTATTGCCAATTGATTGCACACACCCCATATATACTGTCTATAAGAGACCAACCTCAGAACAAAAGAGCTGAAGTTAAGAGATGGAAAAAATATTCCATGCAAAAGGAGACGAAAAAAAAAAAAAAAAAGATAACAGGGGTAGCAAAAGATCAAGATGGTGTAGTAGTAGATGGAAGCTACACTATCTCCTCTAAGGACCAATTTGGAATTGCAACTAAATTCTGGATAAATCATCCTAGCTGAAGAGCAGCCTTATAACCAAGGACAAACAGAAGAAATTGCTTTGCCACAAGAGATTGGCTGGCTGGGCTCCCATGGGTGGGAGCTCCAGTTCTGGAGAGATATTTTAAGTGGCTGGGGTTCTCCCTGAGAAGTGTGGGGTCTAAACCCCAAGCTGGTTTCCCCAGCCTTCCATACCAAGCCAGAAAGCAACCCAGGTACCATTTAGCTGTAAAAAGCAACATGGTTTCTGTCTGCCAGAGAGAGATACCTAGAGACTCAGAGAGCCTCTTAAAAGGCAAAAACAAAAAAAATTCCATTTACAACCACTTTCCCTGAGCTCCAACAGACAGATGGCAGAGTGGACTAGAAATATTTGCAGAGAGTGTGGGGCTGGTGGCTCTGGGGAGAGAACTGAAGGAACAGCCACCGGGATCCTAGTGATGTATTATTCCCCATACTGCCAAGGTCATCTTTCTCAGAAAGAGCATTCCCTTCCAAGTAACTTCAGCTAGCTCTCCAGGGCCTGGTGTTGATAGTAGCCTGTCTTGGTGCACAACCTGGTCTTTTCTGCACACAGACAGGCTTAGCTGAGGGAGCCACATGCTTTGGCTCTCTGATAGCTCCAAATAGTTGACCAGGGCCAATCACAAGCAGTGTCCTACAAAGGCCACACCAGAGTCTTTGCAGATCTACATAACACATAGAAACAAATAAAAGATGCAGCCAAAATGGAAAGACAAAGAAACAGACCCCAAATGAAAGAGCAATAGAATCCTCCAGAAGAAGAACTAGGTGAAATGGAGGCAAGAGATTAGATAGTTTAGATAATGATTACAAGGATACAGCATGAAAACAGACACAGAAACAAATATAAAAGGAGCTGTTGGAAATAAAGAATGTAATACTTGAAATAAATAATACACTGGAATAAATAAACAGTAGGTTAGATGAAGCAGAGGATCAAATATTTGAAAGATAGGGTAGGAAAAAAACACCCAGGCAGAGCAGGAAAAAAAAAAAAAAATTTTTTTTTTAATGAGAAAAGCTTAAGAAACATTTTGGACAACACAAAGCATAACAATATCAGCCTGATGGAAATACCAGAAGAAGTGAATGAGCAAGGGATCAAGAACCTAGTTGAAGAAATAATGACCAAAATCTTCCCTATTCTGGTGAAGGAAAAAGATACTTTTCCAGAAATGTTAGAGAGTCCCAAATCAGTTGGACCCAAAGAGGCCAAGATATATCATAAGTAAAACAGCAAATCTTAAAGACAAGAAGAGAATCCTAAAAGCCACAAGAGAAAAGGAGGTAGTTACAAACAAGGGAGCACCAATTAGACTCTCATGATTTCTCAACAGAAACATTTCAGGTCTGAAGGGAGTGGCATGAAATATTCAAGGTGATGAAAAGCAAGGACCTATAACCAAGGCTACTTTACCCAGTAACACTATCATTTAAAATTTAAAAAAAGCCCTGGCTGGTGGCTCAGTGGATAAACACCAGCCTGTGAACCCAAAGGTCTCTGGTTCAATTACCAGCCAGGGCACATAACCAGGTTGCAAGCCAGGTCTCCAGCCAGGTCCATAGCTGGAGGCAGGTGAAAGGCAACCATACATTGATGTTTCTCTCCCTCTCTGCCTTCCTTTCCCTCTCTCTAGAAATGATAAATAAAATCTTTTTTAAAAATTGAAAAAGAAATAAAAAGCTTCTCAGACAAGAAAAACTATAGGAGTTAACGCAAAACCAGTACTGCAACTGTAATCAAAACAGCCTTGTACTAGCATAAGAACAGGCACATAGATGAATGGAACAAAATAGAGAACCCAGAAATAAACCCATGTCTTTATAGTCAATTAATATCTTACAAAGGAAATAAAAGCATACAATGGAATAAAAAGTTTCTTTAATAAATGGTGCTGTGAGAACTAGAGTGCTACATGCAAAAAAATAAATAAATAAACTAGACCACCATCTTACACCAAATGGTAAAGGACTTGCTTTAAGAAGAAGAATAAATGAAAGGAAAAAATACAGAGGAAAACAGTCTAACGATAAAATGGCACTAAATATATATCTATCAATAATCACCTTAAATGTAAATAGCTTAAATGCTCCAACCAAAAGACATGAGATAGCTGAATGGATAAGAAAAGAAGAGCCATGTATGCTGCTTCCAAGAGACTCACCTCAGATTGAAAGATACATACAGACTAAAAGTAAGGGACAGAAAAAGATACTTCATGCAAATATAAAGGAAAAAAATGCTAATGTAGCAATATTTATATACGATAAAATACGTAGACTTTAAAACTAAGAGACAAAGAAGGACCCTACATAATGATAAAGGGAACAATCCAAAAAGAGGATATAACCCTAGTAAACATTTACGCACCAAGCATAGAAGCACTTAAATATGTGAAGCAAATCTTGATGGGCTGCCCTGGCTGGTGGCACAGTGGATAAGGTGACGGCCTGTGAACCCAAAGGTCGCTGGTTCAATTCCCAGCCAGGGCAACATAACCAGGTTGCAAGCCAAGTCTCCAGCCAGATCTGTGGCTGGAGGCAGGTGAAAGGCAACCTTACATTGATGTTTCTCTCCCTCTCTGCCTCTCTCTGAAAAATAATAAATAAAATCTTTTTTAAAATCTTGATGGACATAAAGGGGGAAAATGGACAGAAATACGGTCAGAATTTGTAATACCCCATTGACTTCAATAGACAGACCTTCCAGATAGAAATTAATTAGAAGATAGCAGCCTTAAACAATTTACTAGATCAAATGGATTCAATGGATATTTTCAGAGCATTTCACCCAAAACAGAAGAATATACACTCTGTTCAAGGGCACATGGAATGTTTTCTAGGATAGACCACATATTAGGACACAAAATAAGCCTCAATAAATTTAAGAAGATTGAAATCATATCTAGCATTTTCTCTGACCGATGTTATAAAATAGAAATCAATCACCTGTAAACTAAATAGCATGTTATTAAAAATGAATAGGTTAGCAATGAGATCAAGAAAGAAGTCAAAAGATACCTTGAAATAAATGAAAATGAGAACACAACAATCCAAAATCAGGGCACTAGGGAAAACAATCCAAAGAGGGAAATTCATAGAATTACAGACCTACTTAAAAAAAAAAAAAAAAACCTCAAATAAAGATCTAACTTAATTCTTAAAGGAACTTGAAAAAGAACAACAAAGCCCAAATTGAGTACAATTAAACAACATAGAGTCTTAAAAAAACAATACAAAAGATTGATGAACCCAAGAGCTGGTTCTATGAAAAGATAAACAAGACTGGCAAACCTTTAACTAGGCTGATCTAAGAAAAAAAGAACCCAAATAAACGTAATCAATAATTAAAGAGGGAAAATAGTAGCTCACACCAAAGAAATACAAATGATTATAAGAAAATATTATGAATGATTATATACCAACACACTGGACAACATGGACAAAATGGGTAAATTTCTAGAAACACTCCCTCTCTGCCTCTCTCCCTTCCCCCTCTCTGAAAAATAATAAATAAAATATTTTTTAAAAATTCTAGAAACATACAATCTTCCAAAACTAATTCAGTAAGAAACAGATTACATCTAGTGAAACTGGAGTAGTAATCAGAAACTCCCAGAAAACAAAAGCCCCAGACCAGATGGCTTCACAGGTTAATTTTACCAAACATTCCAGGAAGAACTAACACCTCTCCTTTTCAATCTATTCCCAAAAGACTCAGGAGGGAGGACTTCCAAATTATTTTTACAAGGCCAGTATTATCCTAATTCCAAAACCATGGAAGGACACAACAAAGAAAGAAAATAACAGCTAATATCTCTGATGAATATAGATGCCAAAATCCTCAACAAAATATTAGCAAACTGGATCCAGTAATACATCAGAAATATCATATACCATGATCAAATGATATTTATCCCAGGTATGCAAGGATGGTACACTATCTGCAAATTAATAAACATGATACATACACCACATTAAAAAAATGAAAGACAAAAATCACATCATATCAATAGATACAGAAAAGGCATTTAATAAAATTCAGCACCCATTTATGATTTTAAAAAATGAAAAAGAAAATACTCCACAAAGTGGGAACAAAAGGCGCATACCTCAATGTAACAAAGGCCATGTATGAAAAACTTACTGCCAGCATCATTTTCAATAGCCAAAAACTAAAAGCATTTTCCTCAAGATCAGGAAAAATAAAGGGGTCTCCACTATCAGCACTCTTATTCAGCACAGTACTGGAAATCCTAGCAACATCAATTAGACAAGATGAAGAAATAAAAGGCATCCAAATTAGAAAAGAGTTAGATAAAGCTGTCACTTTTAGCAGATGATATTTTATATAGAAATTATACATAGAAAACCCTATAGACTCCACCAAAAAAATCTACTAGACCTAATAAATGAATTTGACAAAGTAGCAGGATTTGAAGCCAATATTCAGAAATCAAGGGCATTTTTGTATACCAACAAAGAGCTATCAAAAAAAGAAACTAAAAAAAGATTCTGTTTACCACAGCAATAAAAATAAGTACCTAAGAATAATATAACTAAAAAGGGGATGGATGTACTACAACAACAATAAAATTAGATTAAAAAAAAGAAATGTTTTTCAATTGGATTGCAATGAACTTGCAAATCGGAGGCCAATGAGTCAACAGAAAGGCACATGAAATAAGAAACTATCTGCAAACAGCAAAAAAAAAAAAAAAAAAAAATAGTGTAACTAAGGAGGTAAAAGACTTGTACTAAGAAAAGTATAAAACACTGAAGAAGAAATTGAAAAAAATACAAAATCAGTGGAAGCATATACAATATTCATGAATTAGAAGAATTAACATTACTAAAGTATCCATAGTACCTAAAGTAATCTATAGATTAATGCAATTCCCATTAAGACACAAGTGGCATATTTCACATATCTTGGACAAGTACCCCCAAAATTTATATTGAACACAAAATGACCCGTAATAGCCTCAACAAAATTGAAAAAGAAGGATAAAGTGGAGGGATCACAAAACCTGCTTTCAAGCTACACTACAAGGCCACTATAATCAAAACAGTCTTGTACTAATATAAGAACAGGCACATAGATCCATGGAACAAAATAGAGAACTCAGAAATAAACCTATGTCTTTATAGTTAATGAATATTTGGCAAAGGAGGCAAAAGCATACTATGGAGTAAAAACAGTTTCTTCAATAAATGGTGTTGGCAGAACTGGACTGGTACATGTGAAAAATGAAACTAGACCACCATATTACACCATACACCAAAATAAATTCAAAATGGATAAAAGACTTAAATAGAAGTCACGACACCATAAAAATTCTAGAGGAAAACATAGGTATTTTATTACATTTTGGATATCTCATGTAGCAATATTTTTGCTAATACATCTCCTGTGGCATGGGAAATAAAGGAAAAAATAAACAAATGGAACTACTTCAAATTAAAAAACTTCTGTACAGCTAGAAGAACCATCATCAAAGTGAAAATGAAATCTACTGTATAGAAGAGCCTATTTGCCTAGATAAGTATGTACATCAGACAAGGGTTTAGGTTTCAAAATATATAAAGAACTTAAATGACTCACAACCAGAAAGACAAATGATCCAATTTAAAGATGGGCAAAGGAACTAAATAGAGGCTTTCCAAGGGGGACATACAAAGGGCCCATAGACATATGAAAAAATGCTCAATATCCCTAGCCATCAGAGAAAGGCAAATTAAAACCCCAATGAGATACCACCTCACACCTGTCAGAATGGCTATCAATAAATCAACAAACAACAATGCTAGTGATAATGTGGAGAAAAGGGAACCCTGTGCACTGTTGATAGGAATGCAGATGGGTGCAGCCACTGTGGAAAACATGGAATTTCCTCAAAAAGCTAAAAATGGAACTGCCTTTTGATCCAGCAGTTCCACTGCTGGGAACACATTCCAAGAGTCCTGAAACACCAATTCAAAAGAATTTATCTACCCCCATATTTATAGCAGCATTATTTACAATAGCCAAGAATTGGAAGCAGCCTTAGTATCCATCAGCAAATGAGTGGATTAAAAATTAAAAATTACTATCTACACAATGGAATACTACATAGCAGAAAGAAAGAAGGAATTCTTACCTTTTGAGACTATTATGCTAAGTGAAATAAGCCAGTGGGTAAAAAAAAAAAAAAAACGTATGATCTCACTTATTAGAGGATTCTAATGAACAAAATAAATTAATTAGCAAAATAAAACCAGAAGCATAAAATCATGGGACAGGCTGCCAGCTGTAAGAAGGGAAGTGGGGCTGGGTGCTGATTAAAAGAAAGTAAAGGAATTAGTCCAAAAACATGTATGACCCATGGACATGGATGAGAAGAGGACATTATGAAAGTGGGAGGTAAGCTGGGTGGAGTGGGGTGGAGGGGGAAAAAGTGGGACAACAGTAATAACATAAACAATGAAATATTTTTGTTATAAAAGGAGGAAGGACAGCACTGCACCAAACAGCTTCTGGCTTCTATACGAGGGTCCTTGTAGCCCTGCCCAGTGGTGCCAGAGCCTGGTGCCTGATCATAATTCTCTGATTTAAATTAAATAAATCTCACCCTCCCTGCCCTGTCTGAGCACAGATACAATACTTGGAACCTGAAGAGATATCTCTTGCCCAGCAGCACCTGGGCCTGGCAGCTGATTTTAAACTCTCTAACTTACAGCTGGGTCAGTCAGTCAGCATCCTGCCACCACCACCACCACCACCACCACCACACACACACAGTGGCATGCAAGCCTGGTGACTTATCATGGATTCATTGCTTTGCAACTGAGTCAGTCCTCACTCAGCAGAGTCTGGTTCTGGTGGCTGATTACAAACTCTTACAGCTGGATCAGACAATCAGCCCCCACACAGTGGCAAGTGAGCCTGGTGGCAGATCATGGATTCATTGGTTCACAACTGAGTTGGATTGTCCTGCCCACTGGCCTCTGGGCCTGGTGGATGATCACAAACTCATTGGATTACAACTGAATCTTTCAGTCTAGCTCAGTGGCCCCTTAGCCTAGCAGCTAACCACAGATTCATTGACTTACATCTCAATCTGGGCCACGAGGCTGCACCAGAGCTGATCCATTGGATTACAATTGAATCTCTCTGTCTACGCTAGCAGGGCCTCAGTTTGCTAGTTGATTTATTGATTTAAAACTGAATCCATCTGTCATCCCAAGCAGCATCTGAGCCTGGTGGTGGATCACAGATTGATAGGATTACAACTAAATCAATCCTTAGAGCAAAGTAGTTCCTTAGCCTGGCAGCTGATCACAGGCTGATTGGATTATAATGAAACTTTAAAATGGGGAGAAAAAAAGCCCTGGCTGGTGGCACAGTGGTTAAGGTGCTGGCCTGCGAACCCAAAGGTCACTGGTTCGATTCCCCAGCAAGGGCACATAATCTGGTTGCAAGCCAGGTCTCCAGCCATGTTCATAGCTGGAGGCAGGTGAAAGGCAACCATACATTGATGTCTCTCTGACTCTCTCCCTTCCCCTCTTTCTAAAAATAATAAATAAAATCTTTTTTTTTAATGGGGAGAAAAAGAAATAGTCCATCGCCAAAAGGAAAGGAGGGATCCCCAGAAAGATCACTAAATGAAACCGAGGCAAGCAAGCTATAAGATGTGGATGCCAAAATAATGATGATAGAGGAACCCAATGAGCTTATCCAGCTCAAAGAAAACTACAAACAGCTCCAGGGAAGCTACAAGGAACTTACTGAGAACTACAACAGCATTAAAAAGGACATAGAAACTATCAGTAAGAGCCAGGAGAAAATGAAGAACACAATTTCTGAATTGAAAAATACAGTAGAAGGAATCGCCTGCAGGCTAGAGGAAGCACAGGATCAGATCAGCAAGCTGGAGGACAATGTAGAAAAATATTTCAAGACAGTGCAACAGAATGAAGAAAGGCCACACAAGAATGAAGAGGTTTTAATAGAGATACAGGACAACATGAAACACAGTAATATCCATATCATAGGAAGACCAGGAGAAGAGAATGAAGGAATGGAAAACCTGTTCAAAAAAGGAATGAGAGAAAACTTCCCAAACATGATGAGTGAAAACGTTACTCAAGTGCAGGAAGCACAGAGGGTCCAAATGAGGAATCCAAACAAACCCACTCCAAGACACATCATAATTAAAATGGCAGATTTAAAGGACAAAGAGAGAATCCTAAAACCATCAAGAGAGAAACAGCAAACAAGATATAAAGGTGTGCCTATAAGGTTATCAAATGATTATTCAACAGAAACAATACAAGCCAGAAGGGAATTGCAAAAAATATTCCAAGTAGTGGGAACCAAAGGCCTACAACCAAGAATACTCTACCCAGCAAGGCTTTCATTCAAAATGAAAGGAGAAATAAGGAGTTTCCCAAACAAAAGAAGAATAAAAATATACATCTCTACCAAACCAGCATTGCAAGAAGTGCTAAAGGGTCTGCTTTAAAAAGATAAAGAAACAAAGAGAGACAGAGAGGAACTGTCACAGTTACAAAGGGGGAAAATGGCAATAAATAAGTATATCAATAATAACCTTAAATGTAAATGGATTAAATGCACCAATTGAAGGACATGGGGTAGCTGAATGGATAAGAAAACATGACCCACCTGAGAACAAAAAATCAACACATTGAAAGTGAAGGGATAGAAAAATATATATTAAGCAAATGGATATGAAAAAAAGGCTGGGGTACAATACTTATTTCAGACAAAATAGACTTTATGAGGAAGGCCACAAAAAGAGACTAAGAAGGGCATTTCATAATACTTAAGGGAACAATCCATCAAGAAGATATAACTCTGGTAAACATATATGAATACAACATAGCAGCTTCCAAATATATAAGGAAAATCAGAAGGATATAGACAGTAACACACTAAAAGTTAATACCCTTATTATCAACAATGGACAGATCTTCCAAACAAACAAACAAAAAAAACCACCAAGGATATTGTGGTATTGAACAACACTCTAGAGGAAATGGACCTAACTGATATATACAGAATATTTCACTCCAAATAAGCAACATACACATTCTTTTCAAATGCACATGGAACATTCTCTAAGATACACCACACGGTAGGTCACAAGACAAGCCTCTACAAATATAGGAAAACTGAAATCATGCCAAGCATCTTCTCAGATCACAATGGATTAAAACTAGAAACCAATCCCAAGGGAAAAAACAAAAACACTCTAACTCATGGAGACTGAATAACACACTTTTAAGTAATGAATGAGTTAAGAATGAGACCAAAGATGAAATCAAAAAATTTCTGGAAACAAATGACAATGAATACACAAAGCCCAAAACCGATGGGACCCAGACAAGGCAGTCCTCAGAGGGAAATTCATAGCAATACAGGACTACCTAAAAAGGTCATAAGAAGCTTATACAAACAACCTAACTATAAAGCTGCAAGAACTAGAGGAGCAACAACAAACAAGAGCAAGTAAAAGGAAGGAAATCATCAAGATCAGAGCAGAATTAAATAACTTAGAGACTAAAACTAATATTCAAAGAATCAATAAGTCCAACAGTTGGTTCTTTGAAAAAATAAACAAAATTGACAAGCCTTTATCCAGGCTCATCAAGGAGACAGAGTCAGGAAGATGGCGACAGAGTAGACAGCAGTGCTGATGGTATTCTCAAGTACCAAAGCAGCTAGAGGACAAGATAGGGAGTATGAGATGTCTTCAGGACCCTAGGAATTGGAGCGGGCAGCATCTGGACACAGGGGAGCACAGCCCAGAGGCAGAGGAGGCCAGCAGGACAGTAGGTGAGGCGTTCCCAACCGAACCAGCCGGCGGGTCGAGGTCGGCTCTGGGCAGTGGCGGCTCTGCTCAGGGGGGCAAGTTTGACTGGGGCCAGTTCCGGGCTCCCTGGCAACTGGAAGTCTCAACAGTGAAGTGCGGGTGGTGAGGGAAAACGCCTTAGGGAATGCGGAATTGAACTCTTGCAGGGGAGGGACTGTGTGAAAGCCTCACTCCGGCAACAGGGAGAAGAAGCTCCTCACGGGGCTAGAGGCAGAGGAGAAGAGGAGGAGAAGAGTCCTGTAGGAAGCCTGAGCTGGGGAGTGGGGAGGTGCACCGGCCAGGGGCAGTGAGAGGGCCGAAAACAGTGCTGCTGGGCCACCAGGGAAACAGCAGCTAGAAGCCCCTGCCAGGGGGGAGGCCCAGCCCTGCGCAACGACATAGGCCCCCAGGCTCCATGGAAACTCCAAACGGCAAGCCCATGAACCAGGAACTAGTAGTGGGGGCAACTGACTCGCCATTGCCTGAGACAAAGGCCACACCACCCACGCCTGGTAGGGGCTCACCAGAGAGGCTGCGTAAAGGACTTCTCAGAGAGCTGGTTGCTTTGGAGGAGTGGTGCCTGCCCCAGAAGGGCGGGACAGTGTAGGCGGACCCCGGACAGAGTTGACAGACAGGGGTGGCCTCATCCCAGAACTGCGGGGGCGGGGCCCGTCGTCACAGGGAGCAGCGAAGTTGCGGGCTGTCCTGCAGGGGTGCTGGGTGCTCGTCCCTGGGCAGGAACCTCCGCCAGGAGTGGGAGGGGGCACCCTGCATGCTCCAGAATACCGGCAGCCCTAAAACCCAGCTAGGCTACTGAAGGCCCAGCCTACCTGGGGGCTGACACTCAGAATCAGCCCTGACTGTGACAATCAAAGGCCCTGCCACGCACCATGACCGGCTAGAATATAGACTATAGACTGTAAAGTCCTGACCAAGAAAAAGAGGCAGCATCAGGAAAGGGACTGCTGCTAATCTCAAGCACATGAGTTATACCGAGAGCAATATGAACTATTAATCCCCAACATATCCTTTGCAAAAGTTACTTCTCACATATTCTTAATCCCCTCCATACCTCAATCCACCTAAATACCCAAGACCCTCCCCCTGCTCTCGAATTAAAGTCTACTCACTCTGTGGCTATAATGCATTCCCAGTCTTCAATCTAAGTATTCCTCCCTTCCCCAGCCTTTCTAAACCCTTTCTTTATTCTTCTCTTCCTTCCTCTTTTTTTTTTTTTTTTTTTTTAATTTTTCTTTTCCTTTTCTTCCTGGTAAAGCCCACAGGTTCTGGTTCCACCTGGACCAATCAGAAATCATAAAGGGGGAACAGACAGCTAAAACCTTTCTTTATAAATATTGATTTCTCTTTGTCTGGTGACTTTGTTCCCCCCAACTCCCTTTTTTTTTTTCCTTTCTTTCTTTCTCCCTGATAAAACCGACTGATCCTGGCTCCATCTGGACCAAACAGAGACCATACAGGGTGAACAGACACCTAAACCTTTTCTTTATTAATATTGATTTCTCTTTCTCTTGAGATTTTCTCCTTTTTTTTTTTTTTTTTTTTTTTTTTTTTTTTTTTTTTTTTTTTTTTTTTTTTTTTTTTTTTTTTTTTTTTCTCTGCTAAAAGCCCTCAGGTCCAGGTTCTGTCTGGACCAGCCAGGGATTATTAAGGGTGAACAGCCATCTAAACCCTTTCTTATTATTATTATTATCATTTTTATTTCTTTTTTCATTTTGCATTTTTTGTTGTTGTTTGGTTTGGTATGGTTCACTTTTTTGTTTGTTTATTTTGTTTTGTTTTGGTTTGGTTTGGTTTGGTTTGGTTTTTGTTTTTGCTAAAAGCCCACAGGCCCAGAATACAACCAGAAAGCACAAATAAAGGACACACCAAGAACAGCAAGTGGAGAAAATCTGGGAGACGGCAACACTGAAATCCACAAATCTCCTATCACCGGAGGGTGCTCAACTAAGGCAAGGAAGCAAAGCAAGTTAACCCAAGGAAAGAACATAAATAAATAAATAGATAAAGAGCAAGCAATAAAAGACACCCAAAATGGGGAAAACAAGAATCTGTCCATCACCAAAAGGCAAGGAAGAATCCCCAGAAAGAACACAAAATGAAACAGAGGCACCGGGAATATCAGATAAGGAATTCAAAAGAATGATGATAGAGAAGCTCAGTGAGCTCAGCCACATCAAAGAAAACTGTAAACAACTCCAGGAGAACTACAAACAACTCCAGGGAAAATACAAAGAACTCCAGGGAAATTACAAAGAACTCCAGGGAAGTTACAAGGAACCTACTGAGAACTACAACAGCATGAAAAAGGACATCGAAACTATCCATAAGTGCCAGGAGGAAATGAAGAATACAATTTCTGAATTGAAGAATACAGTAGAAGGAATCAACAGTAGGCTAGAGGAAGCAGAGGACCGGATCAGCGAGTTGGAGGATAATGTAGACAAATACTCCAAGACAGTACAAGAGAATAAAAAAAGGCTGAATAAGACTGAAGAGGGGTTAAGAGAGCTGCAGGACAACAT
>PVIW01016985.1:0-15199 GCA_004026585.1 Noctilio leporinus | reverse complement strand
AGTCTTCCAAGATTTTCCTTATATATTTTGGAGCTCCTATGTTGGGTGTGTATATGTTTATCAGAGTTATTTCTTCTTGATGGATTGTTCCCTTAAGTATTATGAAATGTCCATCTTTGTCCCTTTTTATGGCCTTCATTGTAAAATCTATTTTATCTGAAATCAGTATTGCTACTCCAGCTTTTTTTTCATGTCCATTTACTTGATATATATTTTTCCATCCCTTCACTCTCAATGAGTGTTGATCTTTTGTTCTGAGGTGGGTCTCTTGAAGACAGCATATATGTGGGTCATGTTGTCTTATCCATTCGGCTCACCTATGTCTTTTGATTGGTGCATTGAATCCATTTACATTTAAGGTTATTATTGATTGATACTTATTCATTGCCATTTTCTCCATTTGTGTCTGTATTCCTCTTGGGCTTTCTCTGTTTCTTCATTTTATTTGTTTACTTATTTTTACAGCAGACCCTTCAGCATGTCTTGCAATGCTGGTTTGGTAGAGATGTATTCTTTCAGTCTTTTTTTGTCTGGGATGTTCCTTATTTCTCCCTCTATCTTGAATGAGAGCCTTGCTGGGTAGAGTATTCTTGGTTGCAGGCCTTTGTTGACCATGACTTGAAATACTTTTTGCCATTCCCTTCTGGCTTGAATTCTTTCTGTTGAATAATCATTTGATAACCTTATTGGAGCCCCTTTGTATGTTATTTGTCTTTTCTCTCTTGATGCTTTTAGGATTCTCTCTTTGTCTTTGAAATTTGCCATTTTAATAATAATGTGCCTTGGTGTTGGTCTGTTTGGGTTGATCCTCATTGGGACCCTCTGAGCTTCCTGAACTGGATTAATGTTTTCACTCATCATGTTAGGGATATTTTCTATCATGACTTTTTTGAACAGGTTTTCCATTCCTTGTTTCTATTCGCCTTCTGATATCCCTATGATATAGATGTTGTTATGTTTCATGTTGTCCTGCACCTCTCTTAAACCCTCTTAAATCTTGTTCAGCCTTTTTTTTATTCTCTTGTACTGTCTTGGAGTATTTTTCTACATTATCCTCCAACTCACTGATCTGGTCCTCTGCTTCCTCTAGCCTACTGTTGATTCCTTCTACTGTATTCTTCAATTCAGAAATTGTATTCTTCATTTCCTCCTGGCACTTATTGATAGTTTCTATGTCCTTTTTCATGCTGTTGTAGCTCTCAGTAAGTTCCTTGTAACTTCCCTGGAGTTGTTTATTGTTTTCTTTAAGCTGGCTGAGCTCATTGAACTTCTCTGTCATCATTCTTTTGAATTCCTTATCTGATATTTCATGTGCCTCTGTTTCATTTCATGATGTTTCTGTGGATTCTTCCTTTCCTTTTGGTGATGGACTGATTCCTTTTTTTTCCCCCATTTTGGGTGTCTGTTGTTGTTTGCTTTTTGTCATCCCCCCCTTGGATTAATCTGCTTTGCTTCCTTGCCTTAGTTGAGCACCCTTCTGTGTTAGGAGATTTGTGGAGTTCATTGTTGCAGTCTCCCAGATTTTCTCCAGTTGTTCTTCTTGGTGTGGCCTTCATTTGGGCTGTCTGGTTGTATTCACGATTGGTTTTGTATGTTGCTCCTTACCTTCCTGTCGAGACACTTCTTCTATCCTTTCTCACAGAAATGAGGAGAGGGAGAATCAGAAAGCCTCAAGTATGAGTGAATAGTGTAAGCCTATGTATATAGTTGCTGCATCTGCCTCCCTGTTCACCTTTAGTTGTCCCCGATTGGTCCAGTTGGAGCCAGGACCTGTGGGCTTTTAGCAGGAAAGAAAAAAGAAAAAAGAAAAAAAAGATAATAATAAGAAGAAAGGGTTTAAATGGCTGTTCACCCTTAATAATCGCTGATTGGTCTGAGTGGAGCCAGACCCTGAGGGCTTTTAGCAGAAAAAAAAATATGCAAAAACTGTTTAGGTGGCTATTCACCCTTAATGATCCCTGATTGGTCCAGGTGGAGCCAGGACCTGTGGGTTTCTAGCAGAGAAAAAAATTTTTTTTCATTAAAAAAAAAGAAAAAATAAACAAGAAAAAAAATAACAGTAAAGAAAGAGTTTAAGTGGCTGTTCACCCTTTATGATCTCTGATTGGTCCAGGTGGAGCCAGGATCTGTGGGCTTTTAGCAGGAAGTAAAGAAGAAAAAGGAAGAAAAAGGAAGAAATAAAAGAATAAAGAAAGAGTTTAGGTGGCTAGGGAGAGGAGGAATACTTAGATTGAGGACTGTGAATGTGTTGTAGCCAGAGAGTGAGTAGACTTTAAATCAAGAGTAGGGGAAGGGTCTTGTTTATTTAGGTGGATTGAGATAGGGGAGGATTAAAAATATGTGAGAAGTACTTTTTGAAAATGATATGTTAGGGATTAATAATTCATTAGCTCTCAGTGTAACTCAGGTGCTTGAGATTAGCAGTGATCTATTTCCTGAGTCTGCCTCTTTTTCTTGGTCAGTTTTCTTCAGTCTACAGTCTAGCTGGTCTTGGAGTGGCAGGCCCTATGATTGTCACAGTCAGGGCTGATTCTGAGTGTCAGCCCCAAGGTAGGCTGGGCCTCCAGTAGCCTAGCTGGGTTTTAGGGCTGCCGTTATTCTGGGGACCTCCATTTTTCTTCCATTTGAAGTCCAGCAGGGTTCCCCCTCCAACTCCTGGAGGAGGTTCCTGCCAGTGATGGGCACCTGAGACCCCTGCAGTGCGACCTGCAACCTTGCTGGCTCCTGTGATGACTGGCCCTGCCCCCGCAGCTCCTGGAGGAAGCAACCCCTGTCTGCCAACAATGCCCAGTTCCCCCAGGCTAGGGCAAATCCTCCAAGCAGATCAGCTCTCCAAGGAGTCCTTCATGCCATCTTTGTGATGCGCACCCTCCCAGCATGTCTGCAGTGCAGCCTTTGTTGCAGGCAATGGGTGGGTCAGTTGCCCCAGCTACAAGTTCCTGTCTTGCAGTTTGGAGTTTCTGTGGGAGCCTGGGGGCCTGAGTGGGTGCACAGGGCTGGGCCTCCCCCCTCACAGGGTCTTCATGCTACTGTTTCCCCAGTGGCCCAGCAGCACCATTTTTGGCCCTCTTGCCACCCTGGCCAGTGTATTTCCCTGCTCCCCCACTCCTGCTCCCTGCAGGACTCTTCTCCTCAGCCTCTGACCCAGTAAGGAGCTTCCTCTCCCTGTTGCTAGAGCGACAGTCCCTTCCCTGCAGGAGTTCAATTCCTCATTCCCTCTGGCTTTTGCCCTCACTGCCCATACTTCACTGCTCAGATTTCTAGTCTCCATGGAGCCTGGAGCTGGCTTCAGTTAGGGACTGGATAGAGCCGCCACTGCCCAGAGCAGACCTTGGCCCTCCAGCCAGTTTGGAACTGTCTCACCTCCTCTCATGTAGGACTCCGTTGCCTCTGGGGTGTGTTCTCCTGAGTCCAGATGCTGACTGCTCCAGTTCTTAGGGACCTGCAGACATCTCGTGCTCTCTATCCTGTCCTCCAGCTGCTCTGGTACTCAAGAACACCATCAACTCTGTTCTCTACTCTGTTGTCATCTTTGATCCGCCTCCTAATGCAAAATTTAACCCTAACCCTAATACTAAGTCTCTACTACCCTTCACCCTAACCCTATATTTAATGCTCATTTTAACCATAACCATAATGTTAAGCCTAACCCTGACCCTAACACTAGTCCTAACCCCAACCCTACACCTAACCCAAATCATAACACTCTTAACCCTAACCTGAATTCTAACAGGTATCCTTAGCCTATCCTAACCCACCCATAATTCTTATACTAATCCTGACCCTAATTCTAAACATAACCCTAATCCTAGTGCTAGCCTTAAACCTAACTGTAAACCTAAACCAAACCCTAACCATAATCCTAACACTAATTCCAACACTAATGTTTGATCTAATGCTAACCCTAACTCTATCCTTAATCTGAATGCTAGGCTGAACCCTAACTCTAAATCTAAACCTAAACCTAACATTAACCCTAATGGTAAACCTAATTCTAACCCTAACCCTAGTCTTCACTGTAGCTCTAGTATTAACCCAAGCCCTATACATAACATTAATTTCAACTCTAATGTTCTATCTAATTCTGACCTTAACCTTAACCCTAATTTAAGTGCTAAGTAAACCCTAAACCTAACTCAAACCTTTACCTTAATGCTATTCCTCAACCTAACCATAACTAGAATCTAACCCAACCCAAACCCTAACCCTAACTCTAATACTAGTCCTTACCCTAACCACAACCCCATTAACACTAACAATCACCCTGTCCTAACCCTAACCCTAAATCTAACTCCAATTCCAACACTGTTTGATACTTTCCAAATAAAACTTGTATAATAATAAGAAATAAAGTTTAGGAAATACTGAAGACTTACACTTTAATGATTTCTCATGTTAGAACATTGAAATTTGTGTCATAGTGTCATTACAGTTCTGTATGGTAGGAAACATTCAAAAACCTAGAGGAAAAAGAACCAGA
Source organism: Noctilio leporinus (assembly GCA_004026585.1). Lineage (NCBI taxonomy): Eukaryota > Metazoa > Chordata > Mammalia > Chiroptera > Noctilionidae > Noctilio > Noctilio leporinus. The sequence goes on along the minus strand of PVIW01016985.1, from coordinate 10,719 downwards.
AATAGTTGTTTAATGAAAACCAGGTGTTTCTCTTGTGTTTACTAAAAATATTAATGAATATGTTGAAAAGCAGTTCCAAAAGAATAAACTAGTGAACTTTCTGAACTGAAATTTGTTTACCATTCTGGTTGTTATGTATTTACTTGTTAATGAAATCACTGAGCTCTGCACAAGGCCTAAAAACTAAAGTTGAATAACAAGTTTGTCCTGAAAGTATTGTCACTGAAGACAGTTTATTTATGTTGATTTTGGATTGATATTTTATGGACAGAACTTGTATACAGGAAAGTAAGAGGTTAAGCATACACTAAAGACATAAAAGTTCTCCAATGATTACTCTCATTAGAACATTGAAATTTCCATCATAGTGTTGTTATAGTTCTATGAATGTTATAGCAAACATTCAAATACCTATAGCAGCAAGAAGCAGACAGCTGTTTAACAAAAATCATCAGGTGTTTCTCTTATGTTCACTCAAAATTCTATGGTGAATAATCTGACAACCATTTCCAAAGGTACAAACTAGTGGGGGTTTCTGATTGCACTTTAAGCTTCTGTTAGTTCTGGCAGAGTGAAAGGAGAAATGACAAGGAAACAGGTCAAGGAAATAAATAAAAGATTTATTTGGCCAGTTGCACAAAAGGGCTGAGACCAGGAAGGCAGGAAGGTTTCAGCAGCTAACAAAAGCAAGGCAAGGGTTTTGCAAGGGGAGAAAGTTTTGGGGGAGTTGAAGAGACTCTCTGTTGATGGCTTGGGGTAGTTGGCTCTGAGAACAGAGGGGCTTACTACAAGAAGGGAGTTACCAGGTTCTTGTGGGCAGGCTACAATATCCTTGAAGGACATATGTCTGGTCACAGACCAAAACACCTTTGAAGAACACAGGTGATTACTATTATCAGCAGTTATGGAGGAAAAAGCATATTTAATGAGGTTGGCTAAAATTATACTGGGATCCCTGGAACCCAGGACTTATGCCTAAGATTCCTGTCTTTGTTTTATTGATTCTGGGCAGTGGGGCTGAACATCAGTTCTTCTGGAGCTATTTAAAGGCTCACATTTAAGAGTTAGAGCTGTCCCTATATTTCTTCTTGAGCTATCTGTTGATAGCAGGGTACAGTGTAGAGTAGAAGTATGTCACCAATAGTTTGGTTTGTGACAGCCTGCACGTCCAGTAGGCAAAACTTATTAGAAGGTGTTAGGAGACTGGGACCCACCAAGAAAATAAAAGCAGATGATTATTATTGGGGTTGTTAAGGGTAATTAGCATGGCTTGATGGGGAGAGGAAAAATAGGTCTCAAGCCAGGACAAGTGACTGTCAAAATTTATTTCTGCACATTTCATGACAGCAATGTTTTCTTTGAAAACTTTTAAAATATTCTACAACCTGCCCACTAGTGTTGATTTAAAACAGCTTGTCTGGTTCAATAGAGCCCATGCTAATGAAGAGAGGCAAGGCTATCTGTGTAAACACTCCAGGACGGGCAGATGTGCTTGGAAGTAGGCTGTCCTGTGCAGACAAAAGCCAAGACTACAGGCTCAGGCCTCAGGCTGGAGTTGAGTTTAAAACGGATGCTTCCCCCCACCCTCTGTGTTGAAGAGGCTGATACCTAGCTATTTCTGTAACTAGAAGTGAGTTACAGTAAGTTACAGAGTTCCAAAATTTACCTTCCTTGTTTGACAAAGCTTTCTGTGTAATTTAAAATGTATTGAGCCTGATCAATCTAAAGTTTTCTCTTTTCTAAAAAGGAAAGAATAAATCCTTGAGCTACTTCAAGGGCCCTTTCATATACTTCAAAGCAATAAGGAAACATCCTTTAAATTATAAACCTTGGAAATTTGTCAAGCAAGGAATATATAAATAAAATAAAATTATATTTGACTATTTAAAGTGATAATAAAAAGTATGTGACATCAATATAAGCTGACAAAACTTCAGTTGTTAGCATTGAGAGATGAGGTTTTTTGAAAGTTAGTGAAGTATTTAAGTAATACACCATGACATATAATTACCTTAACAAACAGAACTTAGATCCTTAGCTATTAGACAGATATAAAAAAAACTTTTTACAGCCTTTTTTGTTTTTACAGTCTATTAGTTGACTGTTGTGCATTGAGGGAGGGTGTGAAATATCCCTTCTTTGTACCCTTGTTCCTAGTTAATGTGGGCACAGTGGGGCTAGACCCAATTTGAAACTGGATTTTTTTAGTTTATTTTTTTTTAATATTTTATTATTTTCAGAGAGGGGCAGGAAGAAATGCAGAGAGGGAGAGAGGCATCAATGTGTGGCTGTGTTTCACCTGCCTCCAGCCATGGACCTGGCTGGAGACCTGGCTTGCAACCTGGTTATGTGCCCTGGCTGGGGAATGGAACCCCTGGGTTTGCAGGCCAGTGCCTTATCCACTGTGCCACCAGCCAGGGCTGAAACTGAATTTTAATGAAAGGCTTGGGTGAGGCCTGTGAGGTATACATAGTGTCACCTCCTGCTGACAGTGATCTAAAGCATGGCCTCAGGTATTTGATGGCCACTTGGCTGGAAAAAAAAAATAATAATTACTTTGTAAAGCAGATAGAAATGAGGGTGGGTAGAGATGGAACGGAGAAGTCAGAGAAAGGGGAAAAAGACTTATAGGTAAGACAGATTTGAATGAGAAGGCCTTCTTAGGAGAAAAGAACCTGGAAAAGCTAGGACTTTTCACTGCAGACTAAAATCTTGCTTTATTGCACTGTTTTTCTTTGTGGTGAGTGACCTAGTGGCTTTGTTTTTGGTATATTTCATTGATTATGCTGTTACAGTTGTCCCAAATTTTTTTCCCTTTGCTCTGCTCCACCAAATGCCCCCATACCCTCCCTCAGTCCCATGGCACCCTTAGTTCATGTCCATACATATCATGTTCTACATATCAGTTCTCTGATTTCACCCTTTCCTCTTTATTTTTAACTTCCCCCATTCTTGTATCCACCAACTATGATTCCTAATCCATGCACCATTTCCCCATTTTGCTCCCTTCCCCCTCCCAGCTGAAAACCCTCCCAATGATCTCCATGCCTATGTTTCTGGTCCTATTCTGGATGCTTGCTTGGCTTGTTTTTGTTTTCTTCCTACTTTATAATTTTTGGGGTTCTGTTGCTGATAGTTGCTGATAGTTGTGTGTTATCTTTCTAATAATGTTCATAGTTTTGATCCTCCTTTTCTTAAATAGGTCCCTTTAACATTTCATCAAATAAGGACTTGGTAATGATGAAATCCTTTAGCTTTACCTTGTCCAGGAAGCTTTTTATCTGCCCCTCCATTCTGAATGATGGCTTTCCTGGATAGAACAATATTAGTGGAAGGCCCTTGCTTTTCATTACTTTGAATATTTCTTGCCAGGCCCTTCTTGCCTGGAAAGTTTCTCTCAAGAAATCATCTGCTGACAGTATTCTTGGAACTCCTTTGTAGGTAACTCTTTTCTTTCCTCTTGCTTCTTTCAAGGTTCTCTCTTTATATTTAACCTTTAGCATTTTAATTATGATGTGCCTTGATGTGGTTTAATTTGGATCTAGCTTGCTTGGGACTCTCTGTGCTTCCTGGACTTGCATATCTATTTCCTTCACCAAGTTTGGGAAATTTTCCTTTTTTATTTTTAATTTTTTCACACAAATCCTCAAATTCTTGCCTTTACTCTTCTCCTTCTGGCATTCCTAGGATTCAGATGTTGGCTCATTTAAAGTTGTCCTGGAGGTTCCTAATCCTCTCATTTTTTAAAATTCCTGGTTTCACTTTCTGTGCCAGCTGACTGTGTATTTCTTCCTTATGTTCCATATAATTGATTTGGACTCCATTTTCCTCCTACTCATCATTGGTTTTGTGTGCATTTTCCTTTGTTTCACTTGACCCAGCCTTCACTTTTTCCCTCATGTGTTTACCATCCTCAAGCATATCTGTCAAGTCTGTGAGCATCTTTATTACCAATGTTTTCAACTGTTCATCTGTCAGACTGGCTACTTCTCTAATGCTTAGTTTGGCCACTGGGACCTTCACATGTGCCCTTTGTTGAGGCACATGCTTTTCTTCACATTTAGATAGGATCCTGTTTACCTCTGTGTCTTAGGTAGAGCTGTCACACCTGTTAGTTGTAAGGAGTGAAGCTTTAGGTGTTCATCAGTGCCAGGTGACCAGTTTTACCAGGTAGTGGCACTGCCTGCACAGTGAGCTGAGCAATGTATGAGAGGGATCTATGCTACTGGCTCAGCACTCACCTTTTTTGCAGGCACTTCTCCTGCTTCTTGTATGGGACTGGCATTTCTCTATTTTCTTGGTTCCCAGAATGGGTGGGTCTGTGGTAGTTTCAGGATTGTGGGGGTCTCTAAGGAAACAAACTCTTTCTGATAGTTCCTCTACCACAACCCCCAGTGGATTTTACATTCAGAAACAGAAGTGTGGCTTTTTGTTTTCTTTCCTGACACTGGAATAGTGAGTCATGCAATCAGGTCATGTGCTGAGGGCATACCATAAGAGCTTCTACTGTGATTTTTCTTTTAACTGAAGCTCTCCTGCTTGTGTGGCCAACTGGCACAGCAGCTCTGCCAAGTGTACCACCAGCAATCCACCTGCAATCCTCCAGCAAACTGTGAGCCTAACCACTTCTTCTGTGTCCTGACTCTACCCTTCTTACCTGTCTGGATGAGTCTTTTCTTTATTCTATCTTTTGGTTGTTGGTTTGCTGTGCAATTTTATGTTCATGAATTTCTGGGTATCTCTAGTTTTGATGGAGATGTTTTGTTTGGGGTTGTGGGAGGAGATGCAGCATGACTACCTCACCTTCATCTTGGATCTATCCTCTCCCTTAGTGGCTTTGAAAGGTACAACCTTGTGCCTGGGGTTGTGACAGCTGTTCAAAGAGAAAGGTCAAGACAGAGCACTGGCAAGGAGTATTCAGGTGCAAATTGAGTTGCTGAAAATCACCTGGGGTAGCTACAATCTTCTAACAGACCACTGATTTAAACTGACTTTCTTTCATGTATTGGGTCAAAGCATTCTATGCATGGGTAGGGCTCCCAAGGGCCATTAACCCTTTGGTCATCCCTAACTCTCTTAGGTGCCTCAGTTTCTCCCCTGACTAAAACAGCCAGGAGGGCTCAGAGTGCTGGGTGACCAGCTCTCATCTTGCATATCTCTGGACAAGCCACAGTTACATTACAGTGCTGGGAGTTCCCTAGGAGGCTCCTGCACATGTTAAGAATTGGCACCAAACACCTCCACTAGGCCCTCACTCACATAAGGAAACCTGAGAACTCAGGCTGGAGGAAGGAAGTGCCTCTTTTATCTTTGGAGCCTGGGCAGAGTCCTGCCAGAGCCCAGGCAGAACCCACACACTCATTCAGATTTCATTGGGAAGAGAGTGATGACAATTGCAAGACTATGCCATCAACAGCAACAATTGAGACTGAGGAATTAATAATCAGCCCAGCATATTAATTAGAAAACATTTGGCTTACCTGCTACTAAAGGAGTTGCCTGAGGACCTACATGGCCTCTCAGCAGCTGCAGTTCTCTGCTGCAAGTCCAAGAATCTCTACAAAGTCCAAGCCAGTGTTCTGAATGTTGGGTAACCAACATCTCAGTGCCTTGGGGGGCCTAGGAGCAGTTGGATATCCAATGGCCCTTCAGTATGCACAGCAGGCATAGTCCCAGAAGGGCTCATGGATCTGGGCACTGCTTAGCCCAAGGTCCAGGCTTGCCTCACTTGAAATAGTCCCCTGGAGGGGTCTGACTTGTGCCTCTTGACAGGTTAGGTCTGTAGGACTCTTTCAGAACCAAAGCCAGTAATTGGAAAGCTTGAGTTTGTGATTGGGAACACTCCTCATTGTTATTAGTAAAGACCCTGAAGGCCAGATTTACTAACTCAGTCTGACTAATTTGAGGGCCTGCCTCTGGTGTTTTGGCATTTGCAGAATGTGTTGGGGAGCTGACTGGGAAATAAAATGCAATGGAGTAGAAGAATGCGCTCTTGAGAATCAGGTTCTAGGTTAGTGAAATGCTGGAGGAATTTTCTAAATCTGGCTTGAAAGGCAGTGGGGGTTTTTATAGATTCCCTACCATGGTGTCTACGGGGCCATTGTTAGGATCTTGCCTGTTTAGGGTGGTGGCATATATCTGATCAGACAGCCAAATACATTCTCTTTCCTCAGCAGACAGACAAGTAGAGAGAATGACATTGAAATCCTACCAAGTTAGGTCACAAACAGTGAGCTACTGAAACTCCTTGATGAAGTGAGTTAAGTTCATAAAAATATGAACCAAGATGGTCCTCAACCTGAGAGAAGTCAAAGAGAGAGGAAAGAATACATACCCTTATGGGTACCTGGTGTTCTGCAACCTTCCAGAGGGGAAGGATGGGCTGCAGCCAGCACAGAACCTGAAAAGGGTGGGAGTGCTAGGTGACTATGAGTTAGAGGCAGTTCTGATGCAACAAGGGGCCTTATCAATGATGTGGTCCCTCCTATTAGGCTGGTCCCAAAAGAAAGGAAGCAGTTTTTAAACTGGATAAGGGATGGGAGGAGTTGAGAAGACATTGTTTTGGAAGTTCTCACCATAACTATCAGAGAAGAAAAAGGAATGAAAGGTATCCAAGTTGGAAAGGAGGAAGTCAAACTGTCATTATTTGCAGATGACATGATACATACAAAACCCAATAGACTCCACCAAAAACTTACTTGGCCTAATTAGCAAATTTAGAAAAACAGATTAATATAGAGTCAATATCCAGAAATCAAAAGCATTTTTGTATACCAATAATGAAGCATCACAGAGGCTAGAAAACAAATCCCATTTATCATACCAAGGAGGTAAAAGATCTGTACTCAGAAAACTACAGAACATTGAAGAAAGAAATTAAGGAAGATACAAATTAATGGAAGCATATACTATGTTCATGGATGTCCATACTACCCTAAGCAATCTATAGATTCAATGCAATCCTAATTAAAATACCAATGACATACTTCACAGAGGTAGAAAAAATGCTTCAAAAATTTATATGGAGCCAAAAAAACACCTATGAATATAGCCTCAGCAATATTGAGTAAAAAGAACAAGGTGGGAGGAACCACAATACTGGACATCAAACTATACTACAAGGATACTATCATCAAAACAGTCTGATACTGGCATAAGAATAGACATATAGATCAATAGAACAGAATAGAGAGCCCAGAAATAAACCTAGGACTCTACAATCAACTAATATTTGACAGAGGGAGAAGAAACATAAGATTGAGTAAAAACAGTGTCTTCAACAAATGGTGTTGGGAGAACTGGACCACAACATGTAAAAAAATAAAACTAGACCATCAACTTACACCATACACCAGAATAAACTCAAGATGGATAAAGTACTTAAACATAAGCAGCACCACCATAAAGGTCCTGGAGAAAAATATATGCAGTAAAATTTTAGATATCCAATGCAGAAATATTTTTACTGATATTTCACCAAGGGCAAAGGAAATAGAAAGTGAAATAAACAAATAGGACTACATCAAATTGAAAAGTTTCTTTTCAGCTAAAGAAAACAACAGCAAAATTCAAAGGGAACTGACTGTATGGGGAAACATATTTGCCAACGATACCTCAAACAAGGGTTTGATCTCCAAAATATATAAAGAACTAATGTGATTCAACACCTGGGAGACAGCCCAATTAAGAAATGTGCAAAGGACCTGAACAGAAAACTCAGTGAGGGAGACATACAAAAGGCCCAAAGGCATATGAAAGAATACTTAACATCATTAGCCATCAGAGAGATGCATATTAAAACCATAATAAGATACCACCTCAAGCCTGTCAGAATGGCAACCATCAACAAATCAACAAACAACAAGTGCTGGTGAGGATGTGCACAGTTGCTGGGAATACAGGCTGATGCAGCCACTGTGGAAAACAGTATGGAGTTTTCTTAAAAAACTAAAAATGGGCAGAACCAAGATGCCACAGGAGTAAATGGAGCTACACCAATCTCCTCCCAACACCAAACCGGAATTAAAAATTAATTGGGGAGAAATCATCCAAAATAACCAACAGAACACCAACTAGAGAAAAGTCTCATTACCAGGGCCAGAACAGAAGAGCCAATTCATCATTACGTGACCGGTAGGAAGTGCAGAGACACTACAGGGTTGGTGGGGCTCCCACAGGCAGCAGCTGAAGTGATGGAGAAACATCTCAGCAGCCGGGCTCCACATGAGAAGGGTGGGATCTAACCCCCAGCTGGGCTCCCCAGCCTACAGCAACACAGCTGAGAGTCAAACAGCACCCAGCTGTGAAAAGCAAAAAACCACCAGGTTTAGCAAGCTTGACAGAAATAGTGAATCTTTAAAGGGACCACACATGAAAATGCAAGGACACCCACTTACCGTGGGCTCCAGAAGAGGGAGGGCACAGTTGACTAGAGACACTTAAGGAGGGTTTGGGTCAATGGCTTTAGGGGAGAGTTGAGGGAGCAGCCCGTGAGTCCAGTGCAGACCCATTCCCCATAGAGGCAGCAGACCATTCTTCTCCAAAGGGCAGGAGCCTGAGGGAAAGCCACACCCTCACCTATAGAAATTAATCAGCCCCAACCAGCAGTGCCTAAATCTGACCTCAGATTGGATTAACAACTGAATTCCTCTGCCCCCCCCCCCACACCATAGGAGCCTCAAATTAACCACTTATCACAGACTGATTGGATTAACAACTAAAGGAGACAAACACAGTGGTTCTCTGGTAGTCTCCAACTGGCTGGCTAGGCCCAGACAGGCACATGAGCTGACATCACCAAGCACAGATCCAGGAAGTAAAAAAAAAAGTGCACCTCTACACCACAGAACGTCATGCCACTAACACAGTAAGTCAAAGTAGACCAATCCAAGAAGCAGAAACAAACAAGAGCCATCTAAAATGGGGAGACAAAGAAATAAACCATCAGCAAACAGAAAGGAGGAATCCCCAGGAAAAGTGCACAATGAAATAAAGGCAAGCACTCCATCAGACATGGAATTCAAAGTAATGATGATAGAGAAGCTCAATGAGCTCAGCCAGCTCAAAGAAAACTACAAACAACTCCAGGAAAGCTACAAGGAACCTACTGAGAACTATACCAGCACTAAAAACAACATAGACACCATCCATAAAAGCCAGGAGAAAGTGAAGAATATCATTTCTGAATTGAAGAACACAGTAGAAGGAATCAAAAGCAAGCTAGAGAAAGCAGAGGATTGTATCATCAAGTTGGAGGTCAATGTAGAAAAAAAATTCCAGGCAGTGCAACAAAATGAAAAAAGACTGAAAAAGAATGAAGAGGCTGTGAAGATGGCGACAGAGTAGAGAGCAGTGCTGATGGTATTCTCGAGTACCAAAGCAGCTAGAGGACAAGATAGGGAGCGTGAGACATCTTCAGGTCCCTAGGAATTGGAATGGGCAGCATCTGGACACAGGGGAGCACAGCCCAGAGGCAGAGGAGGCCAGCAGGGCAGTAGGTGAGGCGTTCCAACCGACCGGCCAGCAGGCCGAGGTTGGCTCTGCCCAGAGGGGTGCATTTGACCGAGGCCAGCTCCGGGCTCACTGGCGACTGGAAGTCTCAACAGTGAAGTGTGGGCAGCGAGGGCAAACACTGTAGGGAACGCAGAATTGAATCCTTGCAGGGGAGGGACTGTGTGATAGACTCACTCCGGCAACAGGGAGAGGAGGCTCCTCGTGGGGCTAGAGGAGGAGGAGAAGAGTCCTGCGGGAAGCCGGAGCAGAGGAGCAGGAAGTGCACAGGCAGGGCGGCGAGAGGGCCGAAACCGGTGCTGCTGTGCCACGGGGGAAACAGCATCTAGAAGCCCCTGCGAGGGGGGAGGCCCAGCCCTGCGCAACCACACAGGCCCCCAGGCCCCGAGGAAACCCCAAATGGCGAGCTGGAGAACCGGCAAGCTGGGAATTAGTAGCGGGGGCAACTGACCCGCCAATACCTGAGACAAAGGCAGCACCGCCCACACCTGGGAGCGGCTCATCACAGAGGCCACGTAAAGGGGAGAGCTGGTTGGTTTGGAGAAGTGGTGCCCACCCCAGAAGGGTGAGACAGTGTAGGCGGACCCCGGAAAGTGTTGACGGACTGGGGCGGCCTCCTCCTGGAACTGCGGGGATAGGGCCAGTCATCATAGGGACCAGCGAAGTTGCGGTCTGCCCTGCAGAAGTGCTGGGTGCTCATCACAGCCAGGTACCTCCACCAGGAGTGGGAGGGGGCACCCTGTGGGCTCCAGAACACCGGCAGCCCTAAAACCCAGCCAGGCTGCGGAAGGCCCAGCCTACCTGGGGGCGGACATTCAGAATCAGCCCTACTGTGACAATCAGAGGCCCTGCCACTCAACAAGACCAGCTAGAATATAGACTATAGACTGTAAAGGCCTGACCAAGAAAAAGAGGCAGCCTCAGGAAAGGGATTGCTGCCAATCTCAAGCACCTGAGTTATACTGCGAACAATATGAACTGTTAATCCTCAACATATCCTTTGCAAAAGACACTTCTCACATATTCTTAATCCCCACCATACCCCAATCCACCTAAATACCCAAGACCCTCCCCCTACTCTTGAATTAAAGTCTACTCACTCTGTGGCTATAATGCATTCCCAGTCCTCAATCTAAGTATTCCTCCCTTCCCCAGCCTTTCTAAACCCTTTCTTTATTCTTTTCTTCCTTCCTCTTTTTTTTTTTTTTA
>PVIW01016984.1:0-15203 GCA_004026585.1 Noctilio leporinus | reverse complement strand
AAAGAAAGAAAGAAAGAAAGAAAAAGAAAGAAAGAAAGAAGGAAAAGAAAGAAGGAAGGAAGGAAAGAAGGGAGGGAGGGAGGGAGGAATGAAAGAAAAGGAAAGAAAGGGAGGGAAGAAGGAGCAAAAAGAAAGAAAGAAAGGAGGGAGGGAGGAAGGAAGGAGGGAGGGAGAGAGGAAGGAAGGAAAGGAAGGAAGGAAGGAAGGAAGGAAGGAAGGAAGGAAGGAGGGAAGAAAAAGAAAAAGAAAGGAAAGGAAGGAAGGGAGAAAGAAAGAAATTAAGAAAGAAAATACTTAGGCCCTGGTTGGTGGCACAATGGATAAGGCACTGGCCTGAGAACCCAATGGTTGCTGGTCTGATTCCAAGCCAGGGCACATAACCAGGTTGCAAGCCAGGTCTCCAGCCAGGTTCATAGCTGGAGGCAGGTGAAAGGCAACCATACACTGATATTTCTCTCTGTCTCTGCCTCTCTCCCTTCCCTTCCCCTCTCTCTAAAAATAACTAATAAAATTTTAAAGAAAGAAAGGAAGGAAGGAAGGAAGAATCACTTTAGCTCTGGCTGGCCAGGTAGTTCAGTTGGTTAGAGCATCATCCTAATAAGTCAGGGTTGTGGTAGGTTCAATTTCTGGTCAGGGCACATACAAGTAGCAACCAATGAATGCACCAATAAGTCAAACAAATTGATGTCTCTCCCTCAAATGAGTAGATTTCTAAAAACCACCTTATTAATTCCAAACAAAATAATTCTTTCTGGAGAAAGGCCCAGGAAAAGAATATAAAGCTGTTTATAATTCACTGTCAACTTGCAAATGCTACTGAAGACTTGCAAATCTTTTGCATAATGGGAATCAGTTGGGTGTTCAGTGATGAGCAGTTCATTGGGAGCCATTTTTCCAAAATAGAAGATGCTATTTCTGAAAAGATTCTTTAGGTATTTACAGTTAAATGCTAGTCTTTGTTTTTTAGTTTATGGAAAGACTCCTTTTTGAAAGGAGTGACTTTAATAACTAATTAATGTTAACATTAATTAAGAATGCTTCTCATTGATAATTGATCCTTCCTCCTCCTCAGGTCCTAAGTTTTTAGGCCGATGTAATACGTGGCTAAAACCAGCGGAACAGAATATAACAGAAATGAATTTTCTCATAGTTGTGGAAGCTAGAAGTCCAAAATCAAGGTGCCAGCAGGTTTGGTTTCACTTGAGGCCTCTCTCCTTGGCTTGCAGGTGGCACCATCTCATAGTGTCCTCGTATGATGTTTTCCCAGTGTGCACACACCCCTGGTGCCTCTCTGTGTGTCCAAATTTCCTTTTCTTATAAGGACACCAGTCACATTGGATTAGGGCTCATCCCAACAGCCTCATTTTTACTTATTCACATCTTTAAGGGCCTGATCTCTAAATACAGTTGCATACTGAGGTACTGGGGGTTAGGGCTACAATGTATGAATTTAGGAAGAATACAGTTCAGCTGATAACAAGCATAATCTAAAAAGACCAAACAGATTACAAAAGCTTCAAATGATAGTGCAATATTAAAGTAGACTTAACCCTACCATTGACAAAGACAGGCAATTTCATGATACTTTTCTCATTTTGTTTATGTAGCCAAAAGAAAAAAATTATTATTTTAAATAACAAAGATGCTTTTACTTTCCAAGAGCCTAAGTTTTGCTAGGCAAAGCCTAGTTATCAATGAAGGAATCCTAAGCAAGTTCTGGATAATTTTAATTCCATTTCTTTTTTCAAATTAACGAAGAAATTTGTGACAAACCTTCTCCAATAATTTTATGTGGCTTTCACTTTTTCATTTTAGTTATACTTCAAGAATTATTGAATGAGTTTTTTGCCATTAAGCAAGCTGCTCTTTCCATCAACTGAGAAAAAGAATCTGGAGGTGAGGTTTGGGAAAGGAAGAAACTTAGCCAGATTCTAATTGCGTTTCCCTCTATGTATGCATTTCTTTAGCATAAATTTGTTTGAACTCAATCAGTTCTCTTTTTGTTACGGAAATGTGTGACATGAAGGGGATTTGCGAATTGGACCAGTGTCTGTGGCAACACATGGTTCTAAGGAGTGGCAGTGCACTTCAATATGTACTACCTGATGGCAAAAGAGAGGAGCTAGATACATGCCGGGAGAAAGGTAGCAATCAGCATCAATTTGTCTTCTATAAATACAGATTCTTTCTTTCAATGGAAGTTCAAAGCTTTTCTTTTTTTGTCTTTCCTACCAACATAAATACTCATCAGGAAAGCATTAGGCTTAGAGAAGATTCTCACAATTGGTAATTGCTTTCTCTTTTCTTTTTTGTTAGTTACATGTTGTGAATACTGTAGGAAGGCTATGTTGTTAACATTAATTATTTCAATTCTGATTTATTATTCAACTTTACAACTGTCATTTCCCATACTATATCTTTGTTTCTAAATTTAACTTATAGGTAAGGTAAAGATACATATATTAAATTTTGTGTAAATTATTCCAGGGAATTAAAAAGCAAAGAATAAGTTCCACCTCATAATTTAAACTTAATTAAACATTGATATCAAAACAAAATAAGGAATATACATGAAAAGATAGTTCCATGCTAATTATATTCATATACATCAAAACAAGAATCCTGAAAATCTCGGTAAATTATTTATATATATATAAAGTACATAAACTATATATATATACATATATATATAAAATCAGCAAAATTGAGTTTATCTAAAAAATGTAAAATTAGTCTAACATTACAAAAAATGTTAGTGTTGTTAGTTGCATTTATAGAGTAAAGGAGAAAAAACATAAGATCAATTCAGTGGTTCAGAAAAAGTATCTGATAAAATTTAACATACACGACAAAAATTCTCATCAGCCTCAGAATGAAAATGAGCTTCCTTAACCTACAAAAATATAGCTACAAATACCTACAGCAAATGTTCTTCATAATTATGAAATCTTAAGCAATCTTATTAAAAACAAGAACAAGACAAGTCTAACCACTATCACCACTCCTATTTAGCATTTTATCAGAGCTTCTAACTAGAAAAGAGTGAAGTGAAATTTAAAAAAAGAAAGAAAAGTTTCTGAGATTGGAAAGGGAAAAAATAAGGTGTGCTTATATGAAAATATCATTGTTTACATAGAAAAGTCAAAATATCTGCAGATTACTACTAAATCAATAAAGTTATGATATGTAATTTATAAGATTAGTAAAAATAATAAACATTCAACATTGTTTTTTATAAGATACTACTTATAGAAGCAAAATGAACTATAAAAATACCATTTTGCAAAGCCAAAAACTATGGGATACTTTAATATAAATCCAGTAAAAAATGTTTAAGACTTTTATGAAGAAAATCATAAAATTCTTGAAAGACATTTAAAAATTTTATAAAAATTAAAATTAAAAAAATCAAATGAGATGTGCCCTGTTTGTGGATAGGAAGCCTCTATATCATGAATAGTTTAATCTTCCTAAACTGACCTATAGGTTCAATGTGATTCCAACCAAGGAACTTGACAAACTAATATTAAAATATATAAATAAGGGAAAAAGTTTTCTAAGATGAAAACCAAAGTGGAAATATTTACCATACTGGAAATTAAGATATATTTTAAATACTTTAGTCACTAAGTCAATGAGATATTAGCACAGGGTAAGCAAATATACTGTTGAGGTGGGGGCACAAATATGCCCATACACATATGGAACCTTGATATGAGAGAAGTGGCATTAGGGAAAAGAGGAAGAAGGATCTTGAAATAATCACACAAAGAATCAATTACAGGTGATTGAAGATTTTAATGTAAAAAACACAACTTGATGAATAGGTGGAATTTTTAGGGCAGTGAAAATACTCTGTATGATATTATAATGATGACAATATGTCATTATACACTTGGCTACACCCGTAGAATGTACGATACCAATAGTGAGACCTAATGTAAACCATGGACTTTGGTTAATAATGACCCATCAAGTTCAGCAGTTGTAACAAATGTATTTTGCTGGTTGATATAATGATAGTGGGGGAGTCTTCGCATGTGTAAGAAATGGGTGTACATGGGAAATCTCTGTACCCTCCTCTCAACATCGCTCTAAACCTAAAACTGCTCTAAAAAATTGTCTTTAACTCAAAACACACACACACACACACACACACACACAACTTGAGAACTTTTGAGGGTAGGGAATATTTTCTTAAATAAGAGACAATGTATGTAAATAATAAAGAAAAGAGAGGTAACCCAGTAAGAAGAGATTTGTGCAATCCATGCAAGACACAAAGGATTAGAATTAAGAATATATACAAGAATAGGTCAATATGAAAAATACAATCCAAAATAAAGATAAGCAATAAGAGGAGAATACATGATCCAATATAGAAAAGAGCAAAATATAAGGGACTTTTCACAAAATAGGATATACAAATAATGAACATAGAAAAAGATGAAATACCTCATTAATAATTGGGAAAATGCTATTTAAAACCAATGAGATAACATTACATATATTCCAGATTGGCAAAAATTAGCATATCTGAAATACCAAATGTTGAGGAGGATTTGGAACAACAGGAATGCTAGAGCAATGCTGGTGGGAGTATAACTGGGTTGCAGGCCAGGTCCCTGGTTGGGGGCATGTGCGAGAGGCAATCAACTGATGTTTCTCTCCATCTCTTTCTCCCTCCATTCCCCTCTCTCTGGAAATAAATTTTTAAAATATCTTTTAAAAGGTTTGCTTTTGAATTGGAAATCCCATCACTCTCAAAAACCCAATCTCAAAAATACAGAGCATCAAAAAAAAGTTTTTTTTATTTTGTATTTATTGATTTTGGGAGAAAGAGAGATTTGTTGTTTCACTTACCACTTATTTATGCATTTGTTGGTCGCTTCTTGTATGTGCCCTGACCAGGGATTGAACCCACAGCCTTGGTTTATCAGGATGATTCTCTTACCAACTAAGCTACCCAGCCTAGGCAAGAGCATCAGATTCTTACTTGCACTCAGAAACAAATTTTATCAAGAAAAGAAAAATAAGGACATTTATATGACAAATTAAAACTGTTTGTGTTTGCTGTTGCATTAATGTTAAACCCAAGTAAGCTCATGAAAACTTGAAGAGGAATAACTTCAGGGCTTTCATATTTTCAAGGGGATGGTTATTTATACCTCCAAAAAGGGAAAATAAATAAGGTAACAATTATAGACGGCTCTCATTGACAATGGAGACATTCAAGATGGCTTGAATAAAGTCCCTAGAAGGATAGAATTAGGTCATGTTTCTCTTCTTTGTAACTCTTGAGGATATACTATTTTGCACACTGGTAAGTGTGCAAATGTTTAAAAAGTAATTACATGTGCAGATATTTATACATGGCATGTACCAGAGACTCCATTTATTGAGCTCTTATTACGTGCCATGGACTACATGTTAAGCTACAGTATATGCAATTTCTCCCATATTTTTTGCATTTTTTTGCTGGCTCAATTGAATTAAACTAGGTCAGAAACTTCTGTAAAGGGACAAAAAGTAGATCATTAGTTGCCTGGGGCCAGAGAAGGGAGTGTGGATTAATTATCATTTATTTTTGAAATTGAATATTTGAGATCCATGGGCTTGTTTAATCAACAACAAACTTTTATTGTCTAGTCATTTACATATAATTACTTTTTCTTTTCAGTTTATGGTTGTTTCTAAAGAAAAACATAGATTCAAGAGGGAATTTTTTGAGTAATGGTAGTATTCTAACACTGGATGGTGGTGATGAATGACTTTTTAAAAGTGTTTTCCCCAAAAACCAATGAATTTAAAAATAGGACCCAATGCAATATTGAAACTTTATACTAATGTTAAAAATGCTTCTGAGAGGGGGCTCTGGGCTGAGTCTTGGGTCGGCTGGCTGTGGAGGCAGTACCACGGGCCCAGGGTGGAAGGACAAGTTGGATATAATCTAATTATTAATTTAAAATGTTTTATTAAAAAATGCTTCTGTGTATCAACTTTTACATGAAATAGGTATTTGGCTCTGGCTGGTGGCACAGTAGATAAGGCGCCAGCCTGCGAACCCCAAGGTTGCTGCTTTGATCCCCAGCCAGGGCACATAACCGGGTTGCAAGCCAGGTCTCCAGCCAGGTCCCCAGCTGGAGGCAGGTGAAAGGCAACCATACATTGCTGTCTCTCTTCCTCTCTGCCTCTCTCCTTTCCCCTCTCTCTAAAAAATAATAAATAAAATCTTTAAAAAAAAAGAGATATTTGTGCATGAGAAATGTTTCTAAAGAACAAATACAAAATTTGATCTGTTTTTGTGACTATTTTATCTTACTGTTAATAATATAGTGCTACAATGTTTAAAGCCCAAGCAAAATAATTATGTCTATGGTAAACATTTAATTCTATTTAGTACATAAGTTTTAAGGTATCATATTTAATAACTACAAACACAAATATGAAAACATCTACCTTGGCTCTTGAAATTTATGCAAATTGCATGTAATTATTCTCCACAGAGAACAGTTCATTTAAAATAAAAGTCTTAGCCCTGGCCAGGTGGCTGGCTCAGTTAATTAAAGCATCATTCTGATACACTAAGGCTGTGGGTTTGATCCCCAGTCAGGGCAGGGCACGTACGTGAATGAATCAAGCAATGAATGCATAGGTAGAACAACAAACTGAAATTTCTCTCTTCTCTCTCTCTCTGAAATTGATAATAAATAAAGTCTTTTTTTCTGTTTAACTTTTATTTGTATTTATTTTATGCTGACTTTATTACCAGGCCATAAGTTTTTGTTTCTTCAGTTTCATCTGGGATATCTTTTTCTCCTGTGCAACTTCCTTTTCTGGTTTAGGAACAACTTGCTCTTTTTCAGTGAGGATCAGTCATCTCAGTGTGGCAGGGACAGCTCATGTCTGGGTTATTCCACCTATGAGCTCTCTAAGTTCTGGACCACATCTTGGGGGCTTTGTTTACCTGGATGTGCTCAATATCCAGGCTCTGCAACGAAACCCTTAAGTTCAGCATTACTCTCTGCACTTTTAATCATGTGCACTAAAAATTCAGCAGTCTTTTTGAGCCACTGACCCTGCATCCAACCCCAATTTTTTTTCTTTCTTTTAATTTTATTGTTGTTGTATTACATTCATCCCCTTTTTGCTCCCTTCTGTCCCCCTCCCCACCCACCCATTCCCCCCAAAGTCAATCCCATCTGTTGTCCATGTCCATGGTTCCTTTATACTAGGTTCTTGTCTCAGCTGCTCCCCTTCTTTGCCTCTGCCTCCCCCTTCCCCCTAACCCCGTTCCCCCTGACCACTGAAGGCCTATTCCTTGTATTCATATACTTGGTTCTGTTTTGCTTGTTGTTAGTTTTGCTCATTATTGTCCCGTAATGCAACCCCAATTTTTGACCTGAGCACACCCACCAACTCCACCATTGCAATGACTAAATGGCTCACTTTGCTTCTGTAAAGTGGCATCCTTCGGATACTAGGTGGCTTTTTTCAATATGCATACCTTTGATGGCATGGGCAGTTCCACAAGTGTTCTTAAAGTGAACATAAACATATGAACTTCTTGATTTGCATGATTTTATGGGCTGTTTTCTGGATCGAGTAAGTAGTGAACCATCAGACTGCTTATAGGAAGAGCTAAAATAAAATTCTTCAACTTGCTTTAAATTATGTTTTTACCTTATTGTGAGTTACATAACATGATCCTTAATATCATACCCTAGAAAGCCACAACTTGATAAAATTTGACTTAATTTTTACTGCAAAATTTATATTCAACCTCTAGGTATGTATCAGCTAAAATATGAGACACACAAAAACAAACAAACAAACAAAATGGGTAATCATTCATGTACTCAGAAAAGTAGGAAACCTAATTAACCCAAATTGAGGTACACTGATAATCACAAATAGGAATAGGTGGAGTCATCTACGAACCTGTACTTATGTCAAACTTGCCAGGTGCTGAGAGAGAAGAAGTTGAACTTTTAGGATGAGTTGCTATTAGGGTATAACACAGTCCTTTGCACACACTGATTACAATGATTGCCCTGCTTTTCATTCACCCCTCACATCTCAATTCTGGCATCTCTTCCTGTAGAAGTCTTTCCTCAGCCACCAAGCCAGATCACACTCCTTTGTTGTACATGCTCCTAGAGGCATTCATTTTCTTCAGAGCGTTTTTTGGGTTTACAATTGTATAATCATTTAAATCAACGATTATACAATGGCAAACTACAGTGCTACACAGGGGAACAGAGTCTGTGCCTGGTTTTCTGGGTCAAATGAATAGTAAATAATTTTGAGTGGTCACCTCACGCCTGCCCTCAGTCCTACCCTCCAGGGAAGCAGAAGCCAGGTTTGGCTTTGCTCTCTCTCTTTTTTTTTTTCCTTTCTCCTGACGAGTGCCTGGCACATAGCAGATGCATAAACTACTCACTGAAGATGGAAAGAAGGAAAAGGAAAACATACTAAATTACTTTCCTAGAGTCATCCTTCTTCAGGTCCAGCCAATGTTACTAAGAGTGAATGGGGGTGATTAAAGTTACTTATTCAGTACCCTAGAGCACCCAAGACTTGCAGAAAAAGCATCCTGCAGAGGAATCTGAGGCATGACTACTCAAGAGCTTGCTGCTCATGTGTAATTTTCCTCTGATAGTTCCTAGGTACTATTGCTGCGGTGACAATGGCTGGCCCCTGTCATTACCTATTCCCAACAATGAGAGAAGCTTTGCAGTTGAGATACCGTTTAACAGATGGAGCAGTCTCTGTTGGACACTGAGTGCTGCTACAAATTTAAGAATAAATAAAGTTACATATTTAGACCGCCATCTAATTGTGACCATGTGCTAGTCAATCAATCCTGTCCTGGAATTTTAATCTTCAAGGGATTACACAGGAGAGCAAACCCTTGGAGGTGCAGTCATTTGCCATCTGGAAGATCTGAGACCCTGTGGAGATAGGCTGTCAGCTTTTGTTCCAACCAAAACAAATTTTTCTTTTCTTTTCTTTTCTTTTTTAAGATTTTATTTCATTATTTTTAGAAAGAGGGGAAGGGAGAGAGGCAGAGAGACATCAATGTATGGTTACGTTTCACCTGCCTCTGGCCACAGACCTGACTGGAGACCTGGTCTGCAACCTGGTCATGTGCCCTGGCTGGGGAATCGAACCTGCGACCCCTGCGTTCTCAGGCCGGCACCTTATCCACTGTGCTACCAGCCAGGGAAAACAATTTTTTCTTGATTCTGTATCTTCCTATGGCTTTTTTCCTTTACTTTTCAGCCTTCCATGAATCCACTGTAGTTTAGCTTCCACCCTTCTGGTCCCACTAAACTATTATAATTCTGATCACAAAATGGTTCTGCCAGGCACAGGGGACCTCATTACCCTTTGTTGAATTCATTCATCCATTCACCAGAGGGGTTTGGACACCCATTCTGTTCCTGAAACTGTGAAATGTGCAGTGAGTATGTAGCAGCGAACGAACAGGTAGGGTCCCTTCCATCACATAGGTAAGGTCATCTCCTACCTAGTAGGTCCAGGGGACACTTTGGCCACTTCTCAGCTTTTCTTCTACTTAATGTCTGCAGTAACAGTCATGTCAACCACTTCCTTCTTCAAGTTAGGGGTTGTCTTGGTTTTCATGGAATCTCTTACACCTGCTCTTTCTCTCCTTCCAGGACCACACTTTCTCAATCATTTCATAGTTGTTGTGTTTGTCCATTGACCCTTAAACATTGGAGCTCCTCAGATGTCTATCACGGAGTGCCTCAAAATTAATAAACCCTAAACTCAATCCCCCGCCTTCCCCTTCATATCTTTCTTCCTTGTTCCTTGTTCCTATTAAAGCAGCACATGTTAACCAGCCTACCTTTCCCTTTCTGCCCCCACACTCTTATCCAATGGTCAGAAAATTCAGATAGTATTTTCCATCTGTAGAAATTTAAGTTGGGTCTTTTAAAAAATATCTTTTGTATCTTTACTTCACTTTTTAAATGTAGGCAATAATTACATAACTGTTTTAATGCCATTCTTTACTAAGTCTAACATCTGTGTAGGTTCCCAAACAGTTTTAATTGATTGATTTTTCCTATTATTATGGACCATGTTTTCTTACTTCTTTGGATGCCTGGAAATATTTATTTCAATGCCAGACATTGTAAATTTTACCTGTTGCCTACTGAATATTTTTATATTTCTGTATGTCTTACTGAGCTTTTGCATGCAGTTAAGTAACATAAAGCAGTTTTATCCTTTCAGGTCTAGTTTTGGTTTTGTTTTTTTATTTTGATAAGTTAGGCAGGTCTCAAGCAGTGTTCGGTCTAGGGATAATTATTCTGAAGTACTGAGACAAAACCTTCCTGTTCCGTCTGCCCAATGCATAAATTATTGGTTTTTCTAGACCAGCTGGTGGGAATGGGTACTGCAAGAGCATTAGGTACTGTTGTCTCTAATTCTGGCCTCACACGTGTGCTGATCACTACCCTGCTGAATACTGGAGGCGGAGGGAGTCTGCAGATCTCTGGGTTCTCTCTCTCTCTGTTGGCTCTCCCCTCTCTGTCCTGTGAAAGTCCTCTCCCCTCTGTCCTATGAACTCAGCTGTCCAAAATCCCTATACTCTTAGCTCTGTCTCTTCAATTAGGCAGGCCAATGGACCCAGCCTGGTTTCCCCTTCCTGCAGCATAATCTGGAAACTTTCTCAAAGCCATACATAACCTGGGGCAATCAGTCATAGGGTTCACCTCATCGGTTTCCTGTTTCACAGGGATGTCTGTCCTTTACTGCCTGATGTCCTTTGTTTCTGCAAGCCATCGTTTTATGAATACTGTTGGTTGTTGTTTCAGGTAGGAGGGTAAAGCCAGGCTTGTGACTCCATACCTACGGGAAAAGGAAGTCTTACAATGAAATCTAATCGGTCATCTTATCTCAAACTTTTGCAATCTATTCTCACTTCATTAGTCTTATTTTTTCCCCTAAAATATTAATCTCTTGTTATTCCCTTGCTTCAAGCTTTTTATAGCACCCCAATTATTTATAGAATAAAGTTTGAGATGCTTAGCATGGCATATTTTATGCCTTCGTGACGAGGCCCCTTCCCATCCCACTCCCACCTCCACCCCAGCCATCTCCCCATATGTTCCATTGGCTCTGACCAAATCAAGATATTTATAGTCATCTCCTCCATTCCAATAATCAGCACTTACCAGCACCTGCTTCTCTATCTTTGCACACATTACTTCTTCTACCTGGAATATTTTTTTCTGATCTTTCACCTGATGAACTCTTCTTTAACCTAGAGGACCTTTCTAAGCATGTGTCAACTTTTGCCACCAAGTATAGAATTGCTCCCCTGCCTTATTGCACCACTATGAACTAAATATTGTGTATATCCCACTTATAGCACTTATCACTCTGTATTATATATGTTTGCTTATGTGTCTGTTTCCACTAATATATCGAACATTCTAAGAGAGAAAAGAATGTACTTTCTTTACATTGTTCAGTTCATCCAACCAGCAACCAGTGAACTATTCACCATGCCTGGGCACTGTCCTGTGTCCTGGAGATACAACGTTGAATGAGACAGAGGTCTTGCCTTCATGGATTTAACATGGGATGAAAGAGACAGTTAATAAATGTAGAAAAGCATAGCATATTTACATATCAGAAGAGGTTAGAATGCCATTATTGTCACTCAGGGGACACAGATGATATTACATCTAATAGGGTAAGGGAGGAGAAAAAGGAGAGAACTAGATCCACTTAAGATATATTTCTGAGACTTTAGGGGGAAGATGGCGACAGAGTAGAGAGCAGTGCTGATGGTGTTCTCGAGTACCAAAGCAGCTAGAGGACAGGATAGGGAGTGTGAGACATCTACAGGACCCTAAGAAGTGAAGCGGTCAGCATCTGGACACAGGGGAGCACAGCCCAGAGGCAGAGGAGGCCAGCAGGACAGTAGGTGTGGCAGTTCCCAACCGACTGGCCGGCGGGCCGAGGCCAGCTCTGGGCAGCGGCGGCTCTGCCCAGAGGGGCGCATTTGACTGGGGCCAGCTCTGGGCTCCCTGGCGACTAGAAATCTCAACAGTGAGGTGCGGGCAGTGAGGGCAAACGCCGTAGGGAACACGGAATTGAACTCTTGCAGGGGAGGGACTGTGTGAGAGACTCACTCCGGCAACAGGGAGAGGAGGATCCTCGCGGGGCTAGAGCCAGAAGAGAAGAGGCCTGCGGGAAGCTTGAGCCGGGTAGCGGGGAAGTGCACCGGCAGGGCAGCGAGAGGGCCCAAAACGGTGCTGCTGGGCCACCAGGGAAACAGCAGCTAGAAGCCCCTGCAAGGGGGGAGGCCCAGCCCTGCACAACCACACAGGCCCCCAGGCTCCGTGGAAACTCCAAACAGCGAGCCGGCGAGCCGGGAATTAGTAGCGGGGGTAACTGACCCGCCATTGCTTGAGACAAAGGCTGCACTGCCCACGCCTGGGAGGGGCTCATCACAGAGGACACCTAAAGGACTCCTCGGAGAGCTGGTTGGCTTAGAGGAGTGGTGCCCGCCCCGGAAGGGCGGGACAGTGTAGGCGGACCCGGACAGTGTTGACGGACAGGGGTGGCCTCCTCCCGGAACTGCCGGGGCGGGGCTAGTTGTCACGGGGACTGGCGGAGTTGCTGGCTGCCCTGCAGGGGTGCTGGGTGCTCATCACGGGCAGGAACCTCCGCCAGGAGTGGGAGGGAGCACCCTGCAGGCTCCAGAATACCAGCAGCCCTAAAACCCAGCCAGGCTGCGGAAGGCCCAGCCTACCTGGGGGCGGACACTCAGAATCAGCCCTGACTGTGACAATCAGAGGCCCTGCCACGTGCCAAGACCGGCTAGAATATAGACTATAGACTGTAAAGTCCTGACCAAGAAAAAGAGGCAGCCTCAGGAAAGGGATTGCTGCTAATCTCAAGCACCTGAGTTATATTGAGAGCACTATGAACTATTAAGCCCCAACATATCCTTCGCAAAAGTTACTTCTCACATATTCTTAATCCCCCCATACCTCAATCCACCTAAATACCCAAGACCCTCCCCCTACTCTTGAATTAAAGTCTACTCACTCTGTGGCTACAATGCATTCCCAGTCCTCAATCTAAGTATTCCTCCCTTCCCCAGCCACCTAAACCCTTTCTTTATTCTTTACTTCCTTCCTCTTTTTTTTTTTTTCATTTTCTTTTTTCTTTTCCTTTTCTTCCTGGTAAAGCCCACAGGTTCTGGCTCCACCTGGACCAATCAGAAATTATAAAGGGGGAACAGAGACCTAAACCCTTTCTTTATTAATATTGATTTTTCTTTGTCTTGTGACTTTCCACCCCCCTTTTCTCTTTTTTTTTATTTATTCTTTTCTTTCTTTCTTTCTTCTTTCTTTTCTCCCTGATAAAGCCCACTGGTCCTGGCTCCACCTGGACCAAACAGAGACCATAAAGGGTGAACAGACACCTAAACCCTTTCTTTATTAATATTGATTTCTCTTTCTCTTGTGACTTTCTCCCTTTTTTTCTTTCTTTCTTTCTTTTTTTTTTTTTTTCTTTTTTCCTCTGCTAAAAGCCCTCAGGTCCAGGCTCCATCTGGGCCCAGTCAGGGATTATTAAGGGTGAACAGCCATCTAAACCCTTTATTCTTATTATTATTATCATTTTTATTTCTTATTTCCTTTGGCATTTTTTGTTTGTTTGTTTGGTTTTGTGTGATTTGGTTTTTCGTTTTTGTTTTTTTGTTTGTTTGTTTGTTTTTGTTTTTGTTTCTGCTAAAAGCCCACAGGCCCAGAATACAACCAGACAGCCCAAATAAAGGACACACCAAGAACAGCAAGTGGAGAAAATCTGGGAGACTGCAACATTGAACTCCACAAATCTCCTATCACAGAAGGGTGCTCAACTAAGGCAAGGAAGCAAAGCAGGTTAACCCAAGGAAAGAACAAAAATAAATAAATAAATAAAAAGCAAGCAAGAACGGATACCCAAAATTGGGAATAAAAGAATCAGTCCATCACCAAAAGGAAAGGAAGAATCCCCAGAAAGACCACCAAATGAAACAGAGGCACCTGGAATATCAGATAAGGAATTCAAAAGAATGATGATAGAGAGGCTCAGTGAGCTCAGCTACATCAAAGAAAACTATAAATGACTCCAGGAGAACTACAAAGAACTTCAGGGAAATTACAAAGAACTCCAGGGAATTTACAAAGAACTCCAGGGAAGTTACAAGGAACTTACTGAGAACTACAATAGCATGAAAAAGGACATGGAAACTATCAATAAGTGCCAGGAGGAAATGAAGAATACAATTTCTGAATTGAAGAATACAGTAGAAGGAATCAACAGTAGGCTTGAGGAAGCAGAGGACCGGATCAGCGAGTTGGAGGATAATGTAGACAAATACTCCAGGACAGTACAAGAGAATAAAAAAAGGCTGAACAAGACTGAAGAGGGGTTAAGAGAGCTGCAGGACAACCTGAAACGTAACAACATCTGTATCATAGAGATACCAGAAGGAGAAGAGAAACAAGGAATGGAAAACCTGTTCAAAAAAGTCATGATAGAAAATTGCCCTAACATGATGAGTGAAAACATGAATCCAGTTCGGAAAGCACAGACGGTCCCATTGAGGATCAACCCAAACAGACCAACACCAAGGCACATTATTATTAAAATGGCTAATTTCAAAGACAAAGAGAGAATCCTAAAAGCATCAAGAGAGAAAAGACAAAAAACATACAAAGGGGCTCCATTAAGGTTATCAAATGATTATTCAACAGAAACAATTCAAGCCAGAAGGGAATGGCAAAAAGTATTTCAAGTCATGGTAAACAAAGGCCTGTAACCAAGAATACTCACCCAGCAAGGCTCTCATTCAAGATAGAAGGAGAAATAAGGAGCTTCCCAGACAAAAGAAGACTAAAAGAATACATCTCTACCAAACCAGCATTGCAAGAAATGCTAAAGGGTCTGCTATAAAAATAAGTAAACATATTTGCAGATGATATGATAGTGTACATACAAAACCCGATTGGCTCCACCAAAAACTTACTCGACCTAATAAGCAAATTTAGCAAAGTAGCTGGGTATAAAGTCAATACCCAGAAATCAAAAGCATTTTTGTATACCAATAATGAAACGACAGAAATAGAAGCAAAAAAACAAATCCCATTTACCATAGCAACAAGAAA
>PVIW01016983.1:0-15205 GCA_004026585.1 Noctilio leporinus | reverse complement strand
GGGGGACACAGGGGAGAAAAAAAGGGATGGATGTAATACAACAACAATAAAATTAAAAGAAAGAAAAAAAAAATCCTCATCCAGAGATGTTTATGGATTTTAGAGAGAGAGGAAGGGGGAAAGAGAGAAAAAGAAACAGATTGGTTGCCTCCCGTATGAGGCCTGACCAACGATCAAATCCAAAACCTAGGTATGTGTCCTGATTGGGCATTGAACCTGAAAACTTTTCATGTATGAGAGAACAGTCTGACCGACTGAGCCACCTAGGTAAGACCCTATTTCTAGATTTAAAAAATATTATTTTGTTTATGTACTTTAACTTTCTAAAATTCTAGACTGTCTTAATTTTAATTTTAAGTAATGAAGGTGCTTATGTCATGGCTATTAATTTAGTATCACTGTTTTTTTGACCCATGGGTTGTATATGTAAATACTGCCTACCTGCATAAATCTTTCCCTACTAGTGTACCTTCATAGCATCTGAATCACCTTCATCTCAATGATTCATAATTGTTTGCTTATTCCTGTCCCTTATGAGATTAAATGCTCTGTGAGCCCAGTCACCAGAGCATGGAGGACTCAGTCCACTTATTCAGCTTTCTCTTGACCAGCCATATGGGAGCAAGGAGAGGAGAGGGTGACATATTCTCTAGAAATTGACAGATTTCTGCAGCAAGTTTCTTCCAGGACCTGCTGCCTTACCATGCTTGCCATTCTTGTCATCATCCATCCTAGGGGAGAAAGTCTTACCTCAGTTTCTTGACCATGACCCCCATGGTACCCAGGGCTTCACACAGACCACCCATAGGACCCAGCAGCTCTGTGATTTGGGAGAGTCAAATTGATTTGAACTGGTAGTGGGGAGGAAGGGGCTGTAGACAGGTTGCCTTCTCACAATTTCTTCCTCTGCCACTTTCTCACCTTGTCCTTGAGAACCATGTGAAATATTTTGTAAGTTGACTATTGGAAATCAACAGGTTAACTCAGCAGCAAGTGGACTCAGTGAGAACTGATCTGGAGTCAGTAAAGAGAGAAGAGGAAGAGTTTAATCAGCCACTAAACATGTACTTTCATCATTGTGAGTGTTGTTCCTGGGTAGGACCTATCAGAACACTGAAAGGAGCAATGAGCAGACTCCTGGAGACAGTGTTCTCTGTGTTCTCTTCCCACTGAAGGAGTCAATGATTCTATGTTCAAGTAAAGCCTCATGTTTTATATATGCATATGAGTAGGTGAAAATGATTACTCAACCTGAATTCCCAGTTGGAGATTTCTGTGAATCCAGGTCCTTTTAAATTCAAACACATTCATGAGGCTGAAACATGAAAGCTCTTTATTGAGATAGAACTGTCTTGTCTAAAAAATAACCCACAACTCTGTATACACATGTACTTGGAAACAGATGTGGTCATTGAATTTGCCATCTTATGGGGGAACAGACATTGATAACCCCTGGAAGGTAACCAAAACCCACAACTGAGGCAAGGGTTAAAGCCTCTGTGGTTCTGACTTCAATGAAGGAAGAAGGAACTGGAGAAGAGAGTGGGGAGGGAGGATGGTGCAGAGCACAGGGAGCTCAGTCTGAGCCCAGATGTTGGAAGGAGATACACAAAAGGCAGACATGCAGCCAACACTCTTGAGGCAGTTAGAATGGTATCAGGGAAGCTGCAGTATTGAATGAGCTGAGGTTTGGAAGGAAAAGACAAGAAAAAATTAATTCTTTTTCCATTTTGTTTGGAGGCAGAAAAATACGAGTATTGCTGTTTTTTGGGGACCACAAGTGCTCTCTACTGACACAGAGGGAAGCAATGAACCCACATGTTTGTTATTGCTTTCCTCTGGAGGAGTTTCCACACAACTGGGATGGATGAAGGGCTTAATGTCAGCGAAGAAGCCAGAAAGTCAGGAGATGGAGAAAACATACCCAACTAGGGATAGGTAGAAAGGAGGAGCAAGCAGAGCCTCCTGCAGGCCAGCCAGCCTCCCTCCTGCCCCCATCAGCCCTGAGACCTTCATAGGCTTTCTGTCATCTAAGTCCTGGGTGCACACAAATTGTGTTTCAAATATGAAAAGAACTTGATAGTGTGATCTCAAAGAACCTGATGTCTGGAATCTCTCAAGTCTCAGAAAGGACAAGAAAGAGAGGAAAATGCTCATACAAACAAGTGCAGTGATGACTTTCAGAACTGAAAAACAGCCCTGGCTGGTGGCTCAGTGGATAGGCACCAGCCTGGGAAGCCAAAGGTCACTGGTTTGATTCCCAGCCAGGGCAAATAACCAGGTTGCAGCCAGGTCCCTAATTGGAGGCAGGTGAAAGGCAACCATACATGGACGTTTCTCCTCCTGTCTTCCTCCATCCCTGCCCTTCTCTCTGAAAAAAAAAAAAAAACCTGAAAAACAACAGTCAATTTACAAATAGGACACTAGAGGCCATTGACCTTGGTGTTAATTCCTGGGAAACCTCCAAGTGCAATTGCCAGTTTGTTTTTAAGCATCTAATGAAGAAAGCAATTGGGCCAATGAGGGTTCACAAAAGAAAAGTATGCCAGATGCAGCTGATTTTGGTTTTATAGGCTAAACCTGTTTGATCAGGTTGTCCAACTCCAGCAAAGCATTTCTCAGTCTCCCAGGATAGTCTAGTGCACCAGGCAGAAGCATGTGGGCACCTGGGCAGTAGGAGCATTTGTGAGGGGTTAAAAAAGCATCAGAGTGTTGGTGAATGAAATGGTCTTCTGAGTCAACAACCTGAATATGTTTCTAGTCAATCCCTGCTTTACTTAAAATGGAGACAGGGAAGTTCAGTGGTTAAGAACAGTTTTTGACTTGAATTAACTTTCTACACTTAAATCTCGGCTCTGTTACTTGTGACTAAAAAACCTTGCCTTATTTCTGTGAGCCTTAGTTTCCTCATATATAAAATGGGAAATAATTCTACCCCTACTTATAAAATTATAAATATGTACACCCAAACACTTATGCATATGTGTGTATACATATGCACACATACATAAATATATACATATTATGTATTGCATATGCTTAGCTCAGGTGTGCAGTGCTGTGTGAACTGAACTGGTGATGTTGGGTGACAGTGTTTATTTTTGTGAACTGTCACCTCTTCCTCCAGAAAGCAGGTATAGGAGCTTATGTCCTTGAAAAGTGAGTTTGGGTAGCCCTCAGGGCACAAATGTATGAGAACAGCAAAGACTTTATGAAAGGGGAAAATTTAAGGTTAGAGTAAGTTTAAAAGGAAATAATAAATCCTAAACAGATTTGCTAAATGAGAATGGATCGTGGCACTCTAGCCAGAGGGAAATTTAGGAGTTAGTGCAGCAATTACAGCCCTCCCAGAGTTATAGGGCGCACCAGAGACTTTAACCAATGCCCTGTAGCTGGAAGAGTAATTCACCAGGCGGAGCTCTAAGTCTAGAGAGAAACCCCGCTGGAGACCTGGCACATTTTTTCCCCCCAAATTAAAAAGCAATCTACATCCCTAAATCACAAGCTTCAGAGTTCTTCCCCCGCAGCACTAGGCAAATCTTATTGTATAGGCAGATAGATTGAGACAGCAGTAGAGGGTGAAGGGATCCAGTAGGGGGTGGAGGAATCTAGGAAAAAAGGAAAAAGACTCCTGGACAGGGACAACAGTGTGTTAATTGTGGGCAGGGGAGGTGGAAGTGGAAAAGGATATAAGGAGGATAAATGGTAATGGGGAAAAATTAAATTAAAAAGAGATTTAAAAAAAAAAAAAGTAAGAAATCACCATACATTGAAACCTCTTCTGCCTTGTGG
Source organism: Noctilio leporinus (assembly GCA_004026585.1). Classification (NCBI taxonomy): domain Eukaryota; kingdom Metazoa; phylum Chordata; class Mammalia; order Chiroptera; family Noctilionidae; genus Noctilio; species Noctilio leporinus. Next base: position 11,413 of record PVIW01016983.1, on the reverse strand, counting down.
ATGGGACACAGCAGACCGCACGGCGCCCGCCCTGGCCCCATGGCTTCCAGAGCCCAGTTGTATCTGCCTGTTCATACAGTCCTTCTCTTGTGAGCTCCTGCTGAGTGTGGGCCAAGCTCCAGGCCTGGATCTGAACTGCCAGCTTAATGCAGGAAGCTCAGGGCTAAGCAAGTTCCATGATCCCCAGGAAAACATATCTGATACTAAAATAAAATAAAGGAATTTTATAGCTGTTGAGCATCTATTATGATCTTTTTGGCTTTCAAGAGTCGGTTCTCACAACAGAAAGCCCAGTCCATATCTTTACACCCATTTACCAATGAGGATGCTGAGCATCAGTAAGGGGAGAATTCTTCCAGGTTCAAGTGACAGAAACCCAACAGAAAGAGGGTTAAAAGGAAAGGTACTTAGGGGAGGGGGGTTCACAGAAAGGCAGAAGAGCTGTGAGAGCCTTGGTGGCTCGAACCACAGAACCTAGCCTGATAGAAATGTGTTTCTCAGACATACCTTGCTCTCTTCCCATCCCCTGGCTCACTCATTCCTTGTACCCTTTCTCAGCCTCTAGCTCACTGCTCTGGCTTTATCTGCTTGGTTCTGATTTGTCCAAGCTGGATCATGTGTGCCCACCCTCTGGACCCCTAATGGTAGTACCATAATTGGCAAGCTAGTGGTGCAAATGAAGTAAGAAAGAGCAGTTTTTTAAGGGGGTGTATGCATATGTGTGTGTGCATATGTGTGCATGCACAAGTGTGTGTGGGGGAGCATTGTTATTTCAGAAGGTAGGAGTGCTAGGCTGACAAAAGCCACTAACATCACTACATTTGTCTAAAAATACTAACCGCCAGGCATTGTGCTGGGTGTCCCTTATATAGCAAGATATGGGTAGAATTATCTATGTGGATCACTAGGATATGGAATGGACTCATGTGGCATTTTTTAAAATGTGTGGTCCAGTGACCCAGTGTTAGAATTAGTGACACTTAATAACATGCAGTTTCATGGCCTGACCTCAGCCCTAGAAAGTCAGATGTCTTGGGAGGGAAGGTGGTCCCAGGGGTTGCCTGTTTAACAAATCTCAGAAGGAGCAGAGGAATAACTCAATAGTTCAAGCACAAAGGGCTGATACACATTTCACTCACATCTTTCTTGTCACTCTAATGGTCTTTACATGAAACAGAGCACTGTGACTTTCAAACCAAGACCAACTTGAGGGTTCCACAGGCTCCCAAGGACATTCATTTATTCATTCTATACCTGTTGAGCACTTGCTATATGCCAGGCACTGTGCTGAGTGCCATGAGATAAACGAAACATGATTCTCAACTTGAAGTGGTCAGCAGGGGCAGGAATGACATGTGCTGATTTTGAAAGCTTCCCAGAGATCCTAGCTACATATTACTCTCAGATCAAACTCTTAGTAAATGAGAATGAATAAAGATTTTAGGACCATTAAGTTTTCATTTACTACTCCAAAACACAAGCACACTCTAAAGGAGAACCTGAAAAATTGTGGGGAAGACTGGCACACTATAGAAATATGCCTAGGGTGACATCAGTTGACTAAAAGTTATTATGTTGATAACATGAACTTTAGAGCTCATTTGAAGTCAGCCAGATACTGCTACAGAAGAACTAGCCATCTGCTGAGGCCGTAGGGGGCCATAAATAAGTACCTTTCACAGATCTCACTTTGGGGCTCTAGTCTCTATGATAATAGAGACAAAATCCATCTATAGGTACCCAATTGCCCATTAAACAGGACATTTTTATCCCTCCCTCTTTTGTTGAATTGCTGCCTACAGCTCACAAATAGAAGAAAGAGTTTTTAAAACTAGCACACTTCATCACCCTTTTTGTCTGAGAGAAAGCTGCATAAAAGCAAAAGGGCAGTGATCTTCCACCAGAACAGGGGCAAGTCCCCTAGGTGCAACCCAGTGCTTTCCTGTTTAGCTCTACACACAGTGTCCACCCATAGCAGGCACTCCAGCAATGCTGACTGAAGGACAAGGCTGGTAGCCCTAACAGCTGATTCCTAATGAGGTAGTCAACCTTCTCAACAGCTTCAGACCTCCAGCCTGGAAACAGATCCCCTAATCATGGGTTCCCTGACACACTCCAGACAGTCCCATTTGTCTTCCTGGTGCCCAGGTTTGACCTGAGCTGCAGGAATCTGCGGAGTCTTAAGTAAGAAGTGTAAAGAACCCACAGCTGTGGTCTCTCCCATAGATGGAGCACCTCCTCTGAAGTACCACCTACTTCAGGGCCTTTGGCTTTGCATCCCAACCTCTCAGATGGGAGCTGATTCTCATTAAATATCCAGTACCTGGTGCCCTACTTTGGCCAGTCCTCTACCACATAAGCACAAGGCCCCTGAAGCAGTCTGCAAGGTGCTGTGCAGCTTCAAGCTATATCTGGGATCTTGTGTTTTCCCCCTGTGGCCTGAGGAGCACCCTGCATATCCATCACCAGCCAGATGTCACCCATTTACCTGAGCCCTTTCCTACGCCAGGAGCCACAGTTTCCAGAGAACTAGAAGACATGTCCTCTCTCAGGGAGCTTGGAATCTCTTTTGGAGACAGAGATGCCAATCAAGCTATCAGAGAGCTGTCAAGAGCCATTTGGGTTGCACGTGGGCCCTGAAACACAGCATCCTTTTGAAGCTCACAGACCAGTAAAGCAAATGTCCCCTTCCTGTACCACTCCACTTCTCACAGTTCTGCCATCTGTTGCCTAGATTACATGGCCTCTTCTTCCCTTCATTTGGCCCTAGCTGTGAACATGCAATGACTTATCTTGCTCATCTCTGACCCCCAGTGCCTAGCATGAGGCCTGGCACACAGGAGGTGTGCAACAATTCTGATTGGATCACCCCTTGCCCAACACTTTGTCCCCAAATCTCAGCTTCCCTTTCTTCCCCAGTGCTGGTCCTCTGCTTCATCATTTACATCTCCACTCCCCCACTCCAGCTCTCCTCAGACCCTGCCTGCTGGGAGACACTGGAGAAATGGGATGTGTGGAGCTTCAGAGTCAGGTCTGGTTCTGCCACTCATACCTAGAGACATGTGGGCCACTTTCTTTAGCTTTTGAGCCTTGGGTTCCAATTTCTTGCTCTCTGTCTTCTCCTCCCAGCACCCCTATAATAGAAACGTTGGTACACTTGGAGTTATCCCTGAGGCTCCTTACACTATCCTTATCTTGGGGGAGTCTTCCTTCTTGCTGTTCCAATTAATATTTTCTGCTTCCTTATCTTCCTCTGCTTCATCTACTCTACTTTTGATTCCCTGTAATGTATTCTTCATTTCAGTTCATGTATTCTTCCTTTTTTTTTTTTTGTTTTGTTTTGTTTTGTTTTGAAGATTTTATTTATTATGTTTAGAGAGAGGGGAGGAGAGAGAGTCAGAGAGGGAGAGAGACGTCAATATCTGGCTTTCTTTTTTATGGTGTCTCTGTCCTTTTTTAAAGCTCTTGAAGTTCTCACTAAGTTCCTTGAGCATTTGAATAACCATTGTTTTGAACTCTGTATCTGGTAGTTTGCTTGCCTCTATTTCATTTTTTTTTTTCTAGAGATTTCTTCGTTTTTTAATTTGGGATCTGTTTGTTTCTTTTTTTCACAGTTGATAACTATTTATTTATTTTTTTAATATTTAATTTTATTGTTGTTGTATTATATCCATCCCCTTTTTACTCCCCTCTGTCCCCTTTCCCAAACACCCATTTCCCCACAAAGTTAATCCCGCTTGTTGTCCATGTCCATGGTCTCCATACTAGATTCTTGACTAAACTGCTTCCCTTCTTTGCCTCTTCCTCCCCCGCCCCACACCCATCTTCGCCCTGCCCACTGAAGGCCTATTCAATATATTCATATATCTGGTTCTGTTTTGCTTGTTGTTTGTTTTGTTCATTATTGTCCTGTAATGGGTGACATCATATGGTATTTGTCTTTCACTGACTAGCTTATTTCACTGAGCATAATAATTTCTAGTTCCATACATGTTGTTGCAAAGGTTAAGAGTTCCTTCTTTCTTTCTGCTGTGTAGTATTCCTTTGTGTAAATGTACCAAATTTTTTTGATCCAATCATCCACTCATGGGCACTTAGGCTGTTTCCAGCATTTGGCTATTATAAATGACGCTGCTATGAACATAGGGGTACATAGGTTCTTATGAACTGGTGTTTCAGGATTCGTCGGGTATAGTCCTATTGTGGAATTCCTGGATCAAAATGCAGTTCCATTTTTAGTTTTTTAAGGAAACTCCATACTGTCTTCCATAGTGGCTGCACCAGCTTGCATTCCCACCAACAATGCACCAGGGCTCCCTTTGCTCCAAACCCTTGCTAACACTTGCTGTTTGTTGATTTGCTGATGATTGCCATTCTGACAGGGGTGAGGTGGTATCTTTTTGTAGTTTTAATTTGCATCTCCCTGATAGTTGGTGATGTTGAGCATTCTTTCATATGCCTCTGGGCTCTTTGTATATCTTCCTCAGTGAGTTGTCTGTTCAGGTCTTTTGCCCATTTTTTAATTGAGCTGTCTTTTCCCTGGTGTAGAGTCGCATTAGCTATTTATATATTTTGGAGATCAAACAATTGTCTGAGGTATCATTGGTAAATATGTTTTCCCAGATAGTTGGTTCCCTTTGAATTTTGTTGGTGTTTTCTTTAGCTGAACAGAAACTTTTCAATTTGATATAGTCCCATTTGTTCTATTATTTCTTTTGCCCTTAATGAAGTATCAGTAAACATATTTATGCGTAGGAAATCTAAAATTTTACGGCCTATATTTTTCTCCAGGACTTTTACAGTGCTCTAGTTTTATCTTTTTGCATGTTGCTGTCCAGTTCTCCCAACATCATTTGTTGAAGAGACTGTTTTTACTCCATTTTATGTTCCTTCCCCCTTTGTCAAATATTAATTGACCATAGAGTCCTGGGTTTATTTCTAGGCTCTCTATTCTATGCCATTGATCTTTATGTCTATTCTTATGCCAGTACCAGACAATTTTGATGACAGTAGCCTTGTAGTATAGTTTGATGTCTGGTACTGTGATTCCTCCTACCTTGTTCTTCTTTCTCAAGATTACTGTGGCTATTCATAGGCATTTTTGGCTCCATATAAATTTTTGAACTATTTTTTTCTATTTCTGTGAAGTCTGTCATTGGTATTTTAATTGGGATTGCATTGAATCTATAGATTGCTTTAGGTAGTATGGACATCTTAATGATGTTAATTCTTCCCATCCATAAACATGGTATATGCTTCCATTTATTTGTATCTTCCTTGATTTCTTTTTTCAGTGTTCTGTAGTTTTCTGAATATAGATCTTTGACCTCCTTGTTTAAGTTTATTCCTAAGTACTTTATTTTTCTTGTTGCTATGGTAAATGGGATTTGTTTTTTCGCTTCTATTTCTGTTATTTCATTATTGGTATACAAAAATGCTTTTGATTTCTAGATATTGACTTTATACCCAGTAATTTTGCTAAACTTGCTTACTAGGTTGAGTAAGTTTTTGGTGGAGCCTATCGGGTTTTGTATGTACACTATCATATCATTTGCAAATAATGACAGTTTGACTTCCTCCTTTCCAATTTGGATACCTTTGATTCCTTTTTCTTCTTGGATGGCTATGGCTAGAACTTCCAAGACAATGTTGAACAGAAGTAGAGAAAGTGGACAGCCTTGTCTTGTTCCTGATCTTAGGGAGAAAGCTTTCAGTTTTTGTCCTTTAAGTATGATGTTGGCTTCAGGTTTCTCATAGATGGCCTTGATGATGTTGAGGTATGCTCCCTCTATTCCCATTTTGCTGAGGGTTTTTATCATAAATGGTTGCAGTACTTTATCAAATGCTTTTTCAGCATCTATTAATATGATCATATGGTTTTTGTCTTTCAATTTGTTGATGTGGTGTATTACATTTATTGATTTATGAATGTTGTAGCATCCTTGCATCCCTGGGATGAAACCCACTTGATCATGGTGTATGATCTTTGTAATGTACTGCTGAATCCAGTTGGCCAATATTTTGTTGAGAATCTTAACATCTATGTTCATCAGAAATATTGGCCTATAGTTTTCCTCCTTAGTTGTGTCTTGACCTGGTTTTGGGCTTAGAATAATATTGGCCTCATAGAAAGAGTTTGGGAGTCTTCCCCCTTCCTGGATTTTTGGTATAGGTTGAGAAGGATAGGAGTTAGTTCTTCTTTAAATGTTTTGTATGGGGGGAATGGGTGGGTGGGGAGGGGGACAGAGGGGAGCAAAAAGGGGATGGATGTAATACAACAACAATAAAATTAAAAAAAAAAAATAAATGTTTTGTAGATGTTACCTCTTTAGCCATCTGGTCCAGGGCTCTTGTGCTTTGGGAGATTTTGATTACTTCTTCAATTTCACTAGTTGTTATTGGCCTATTCAGGCTTTCTGTTTCTTCTGGGTTCAGTTTTGGTAGATTATACATTTCCAGAAATGTGTCCATTTCATCCAGGTTGTCATATTTCTTATCATAGAGTTGTTTGTAATAACTTCTTACAATCTTCTGTGTTTCTGAAGTATCAATTGTGATTTCTCCTCTGTTGTTTCTGATTCTGTTTATTTTGGGCCCTCTCTCTCTTTTTCTTGATGACTCTGGATAAAGGCTTGCCAATTTTGTTTATTTTTTCAAAGAACCAGTTCCTGGACCTGTTGATTTTTCAAATTGTAGTTTGAGTCTCTAAGTTATTTAGTTCTGTTCTGATCTTGATGATTTCCTTCCTTCTACTTGCTCTGGGCTTTGTTTGTTGTTGCTTCTCTAGTACTTGCAGCTTTATGGTTAGGTTGTTTTCATAAACTTCTTGCGACATTTTTAGGTAGGCCTGTATTGCTATAAATTTCCCTCTGAGGAATGCCTTTGATCTGTCCCATAGTTTTTGGACTGTGTATTTATTCTCTTTTCTAGAAACTTTTTGATTTCATCTTTGATCTCATTGTTAACCCATTCATTACTTTCAATCATGTTATTCAGTCTCCACGAGGTAGTGTTTTTGTTTTTTTCCCTTGAGATTGGTTTCTAGTTTCAAGCCATTGTGATCTGAGAAGATGCTTAGTATGCTTTCAATTTCCCTATATTTTTGGAAGTTTGTCTTGTGACCTACCATGTAGTCTATCTTAGAGAATGTTCCATGTGCATTTGAAAAGAATGCGTATTTTGCTTCTTTGGGGTAAAAGACTCTGTATATATCAGTTAGGTCTGTTTCTTCTAGAGTGTTGTGTTCAACACCACATCTTTGGGGATTTTTTGTTTGGAAGATCTGTCCCTTGTTGATAGTGGGGTATTAAAATCCCCTACTATTAGCGTGTTGCTGTCTATATCCTTCTTGAAGTCCTCCGAAGTTTTCCTTATTTATTTTGGAGCTCCTATTTTGGGTGCGTATATGTTTACCAGTTATTTCTTCTTGATGGATTGTTCCCTTAAGTATTATGAAATGTCCTTCTTTGTCTCTTTTGATGGCCTTTTGATGTAAAATCTATTTAGTCTGAAATCAGTATTGGTACTCCAGCCTTTTTTCCATGTCCATTTGCTTGATATATATTTTTCCATCCCTTCACTCTCAATCTGTGTTGATCTTTTGTTCTGATGTGGGTCTCTTAAAGACAGCATATATGTGGGTCATGTTTTCTTATCCATTCAACTACCCTATGTCTTTTGATTGATGCATTTAACCCATTTACATTTAAGGTTATTACTGATTGATACTTATTCATTGCCATTTTTCCACTTTGTACCTGTATTCCTCTTTGATCCTCTCTGTTTCTTCATTTTTTTTTTTTTTTTTAATCAGACCCTTTAGCATTTCATTGCAATGCTGGTTTGGTAGAGATGTATTCTTTGAGTCTTCTTTTGTCTGGGAAACTCCTTATTTTTCCTTCCATTTTGAATGAGCACCTTGCTGGGTAGAGTATTCTTGGTTGCAGGTCTTTACTTGAAATTCACATTACTTGAAATAGTTTTTTCCATTCCCTTCTGACTTGAATTGTTTCTGTTCAATAATCATTTGATAGCCTTATTGGAACCCCCTCATATGTTATTTGCCATTTCTCTCTTGATGCTTTTAGGATTCTCTCTTTGTCTTTGAAATTTGCCATTTCAATTATAACATGTCTTAGAGTTGGTCTGTTTGTGATGATCTTCATTGGGACCCTCTGTGTTTCCTGAACTTGAGTAACATTTTCACTCATCATATTAGGGAAATGTTCAATCATTACTTTTTTGAACAGGTTTTCCATTTCTTGTTTCTCTTCTCCTTCTGGTATCCCTATGATATGGATGTTATTGTGTTTCATGTTGTCCTGCAGCTCTCTTAAAACCTCTTCATTCTTGTACAGCCTTTTTTCATTCTCTTGTACTGTCTTGGAGTATTTTTCTACATTGTCCTCCAATGCGCTGATCCTGTCCTCTGCTTCCTCTAGGCCTGCTGTTGATTCCTTCTACTGTATTCTTCAATTCAGGAATTGTAGTCTTCATTTCTTCCTGACTCTTACATAGTTTCTAAGTCCTTTTTGATACTGGTGTAGCTTCCATTCAGTTCCTTGTAGCTTCCCTGGAGTTCTTTGAAGTTCCTTTGGAGTTGTTTATGGGATGTGTTTATTTCCTTATTTTTGCTGCTTCCCTGTGTTTGTTTCTATGTAGTTGATATATCTGCTTTGTCTCCTATTCTTGGTAGAGTGACTTATGTAGGAGGTGTCCTGTAGGGCCAAGTGGTATAGCCTCCCCAGTCACCTGAGCATAGCACTCTAGGTGCACCCCCTGTATGGACTGTGTGCATTATCCTGTTGTTTGTAAGCCTTAATTGCTGCAGGCATGTCACTGGGAGGGGTTGACCCGTAGGCCAGTTGGCTGTGAGGATTGGCAGTGACTACAGTGGAAGAGCTGCTTATGCAGTGGCAGACCCACATAGCAGGACTTGTTTTGCGGGAGTTTTGGCGCCCACCTAGCTTGCCCCTTGAGTGTCTTGCTCATGGTGGTGGTTGAGTGGTTATCTGACATGGTCTGAAGGTCCATCAAGTACACTGGCCGTGGCCTGCCCAAGGCCACCTAACATGGCCTACAGAGCAATATGCAGAAGGCTGCTTCTTGTGCTAGTGTTGGAGATGCCTAGGAGAGGCCGAGCTATAAACTGAGGCTGTTTGCCACTAGTGCCAGACCTAGGGCTAGTTAGCAAGAGGGATAGGGCATGCAGAGGCCAGGTGCTAATTGTTTGAAAGATTTTTAAAAATTCAAAACATGAGCCAAAAGAGGCTGTTTGTATGGAAAAGCCACTGGAAATGGCTTGGGTATGACTGAAAGTTGGGTAGGTGGGTGGAGTCTCAGGGAACCACCAATAGGGGTCAAACAGTGATAGCCAGGCTGATGAAAACTCAGATATGACAGCCATCTGCCGGGTCTGTGGAGGGTAGGGCTCAGCAAAGGAGCAATGCCCTCTACTAGCACTTATGTCTAGAAAAAACCACCCTTCCAATTCTTGGCATGATGCCAGACAATTGAGTTCTTCCTCATGTGTCCCTGGCACCTTTTGAGCTGCTGTCCCAGCACTGGAGTTTGAGTGAGTCTGAGTTAGCCTGTGTATAGCCCTTTAAGAATAACACCTGAGATTCCAGAAGTTTCCATCTCACTCAGCCACAATCCCCATTGTTTTTACAGCCAGGACTTCTTTTTCTAGCACTGGAAACCTGGGCTGGGGGTTCTGGCATGGGGCTGGGACCCCTGGCTCCTCAGGGGGGACCTCCACAGCTGAGATAATCTTCCTGATTTTATCTACCACATGCGGGTTTGGGGACATCTGATTTCATGTCTCTGCCCCTCCTACCAGTCTCAACCTGGCTTCTTTAGATTCTTAATTGTAGAACTTCGGTTCAGCTAGATTTCCAGTGCCCTGAATTATGATTATTCTGTAGTTTAGTTGTAATGGTGATACGATGGTAGAAGTTTCAAAGTACTTCTATGAGATGTCAACTATCTTGACTAGAACTTCAGCAACAATATTTTAAATTCTTTATTGTCAAATGCACATTTCTAGATAACTTCATATTTCTCACTGCAAAGAAAAGGTGGCATGCCACAGCTCTTCAGAAACTATATGTGTTGAATCCATACAAATCTTTTTGCTTCTGCAGTTCTCTAATGGTTTTTTTTTTTTAATTTAATGCTGATTTATATCCTTACTCATAATGCTGCATCAGTCAGTCATATACTGCCCATGAGAACTAACTTCACTGACTTCAAATTGTAATTGTGCTTTGTGCCTGATGGCTGTATGTGCAGGACCTGCCTGAAGACAATAAGGAAATGGGAACAATAATTCCTTTTTTGGCCATGTTAAATTTGCTAGTGCCCTGGCTGGTAGCACAGTGGATAAGGTGCCAGTCTGTGAACCCAAAGGTCCTTGGTTTGATTCCCCAGCCAGGGCACATAACCAGGTTGCAAGACAGGTCTCCAGCCAGGTCCTTAGCTGGAAGCAGGTGAAAGGCAATCATACACTGACGTTTCTCTCCCTCTGTCCCTCTCCCTCCCTCAATCTCTAGAAATAATAAATAAAGTCGTTTTAAAAAACTTTTCTAGCCACTTGGAGTTTTGTAGCACAAATATGAAACACCACATTTTCTAACCACATCCTCTCTTGAACTTGTTAAGCTATAACTATTGCTTCCCCAGAATGTGAGTCATCTCACTGTGGCCCAGCTCTGCTTCCCACACACCACCACCAGTGCGAAGGACAGGTGAGGGGGTGGTGAGGAGTCTGGTGCCTTCACATGAGGAGTGGCCTTCCTCTCTCTGTCACATCTTAAGATGGGTCAGGGGAGCAAGGTATCACTGCACCCATCAGCCATATAAGGCTGTATCATTTGGAGAAGTATATTGGCATTTCTTTAAAGCCCTAGAAAAGAGAGGCATGGCTACCCTAGAACTTACCTGACTTAGAACCTAGGGAGGAGATGCTGGCATCATCCTGGGTGCCAGTGGTGAGAGGCATACAGAGTAAAGGTGGCCTGCCACCTCTTCCACCAGGGTGATGTGGGCCTGGCAGCACCATGATTGAAATGAACTCATTGAGAATGAGTTCATGGGCTACCTGATGGTTCAAGCCCTAGAGCCTGTGGTGGACTGTGGATAGCTCAGAGCCCCAAATTCATCCTCTGACTGGCATGAGTGAGAGCTACCCCAAATCAGCATGTCAGCACCATTATTGGGACCCAGGGTCATGCCATCTAGTGAAAGAAATAGCATGCCAGCCAGCAGTTGCAATCCATTCCTCAGGACACCCTCTGGAACCATGGCCTGGCAATGGGCCCCTGGGGTGATCTTCTGCTCATGGGTACTAGACCTCCTTCAGTTGTCTTGTAAATCCCATGTGCAGGGTAGAGGGTCTGGGAGTACCTGGGAG
>PVIW01016982.1:0-15208 GCA_004026585.1 Noctilio leporinus | reverse complement strand
AAAACATAATTGCCAATGATACCTCAGACAAGGGTCTGATCTCCAAAATATATAAAAAACTAATGTGACTCAACACCAGGGAGACAGACAGCCCAATTAAAAAATGGGCAAAGGACCTGAACAGACAACTCACTGAGGAAGATATACAAAGGGCCCAGAGGCATATGAAAGAATGCTCAACATCACTAGTCATCAGAGAAATGAAAATTAAAACCACAATAAGATACCACCTCACACCTGTCAGAATGGCTATCATTAACAAATCAACAAACAACAAGTGTTGGTGAGGATGTGGGGTAAAGGGAACCCTCGTGCACTGTTGGTGGGAATGTAGGCTGGTGCAGCCACTGTGGAAAACAGTATGGAGTTTCCTTAAAAAACTAAAAATGGAACTGCCTTTTGATCCAGCAATTCCACTACTATACCCAAACAATCCTGAAACACCAATTCATGAGAACCTATGTACACCTATGTTCATAGTAGCACTATTTACAATAGCCAAGTGCTGGAAAGAGCCTAAGTGCCCATCAGTGGATGATTGGATCAAAAACCTTTGGTACATTTACACAATGGAATACTATACAGCAGAAAGAAAGAAGGAACTCCTACCCTTTGCAACAACATGGATGGAACTGGAGAGTATTATGCTTAGTGAAATAAGCTAGTCAGTGAAGGACAAATACCATATGATCTCATCCATTACAGGACAATAATGAACAAAACTAACAATAAGCAAAATAGAACCAAATATATGAATACAGTGAATAGGCCTTCAGTGGTCAGGGGGAAAGAGGTTGGGGGAGGGGGGAGGCAGAGGCAAGGAAGGGGAGCAGCTTAGACAAGAACCTAGCACAAAGGAACCATGGACATGGACAACAGGTTGGATTGACTTTGGGGGGAATGGGTGGGTGGGGAGGGGGACAGAGGGGAGCAAAAAGGGGATGGATGTAATACAACAATAATAAAATTTTAAAAAAAGAAAGAAAAAAGAAACTCAAACTCAGAGAAAATACACATTTTGCTTATTATTGCATTTCCTTGACTTAGTACAATTCACTGGCCCATGTATTGAATTCAAACTTTTTTTTTTTTTAAGTATGTGAACGAAAAATGTATCTCAGCATTTTTCTGTAATGATAGAAGCTTAAATCCAGCAATTAGACTCTAATATTCTTAAGTATTTTACAGAAAAATTAGATCAAGTACATGGGAAATCATGAATTGAGTCACACTACTATAACTTTAAGCCAGAGGTCAGTGAGTTTGGTTCTTGTTGGTCCTCTCTTTCAGAAAGCAGTTTTCTGTTCAAAGAGGTTGAAACTTCATTGAGTTCATTGAAATTATTACTACAATGTCCTTTAAGAACACCACTCTGTGCAGCAAAACTAGGAGTGACACATATTGAAAGATATTTGAATCGACTGTTAAGCCTTTGTTTCAGGCAGGAGAACAGTGAGTAACCCGGTATTTGAAAGGAGTTCAGAGCCTGCAGGGCAAATCATCCCTCTAGACTCTAAACTTTGCCAGATGACCTGAAGCAATATGCTAACTGAGGCTCTGTAGGCCTCAGTCACTGTTTTTGATCGGTGAATGGTTAATCTCTCCAGGATTCGTAGTTTCAGTCCTGTTTCTTCAATGGAATCATTCAGGAAGGCATTCAGGTAGTAGGGAAAATCAGACTTGTACAGGAGTTTATTGAAGTTCCCTTAAATGAGTTCTATTGTGTACTTAATATATAAGAATAATAACTTTCTAATTTACTTCAAAAGAAAATTCCCTAGTGAGAAGGGAATGGATTTTGATCAGAATTTTTACCATTCAAACCTGAAGACTTTCTGATCAAAATTCACAACACACAGGGCTGGACAAAAGTCAGTTTACAGTTTTCATATGGAAAAAGACATGCGAATTATGATTATTACAGTAGCTTTATTAACTATGTTTCACATACAATGGTAAACCTACTTTTGTCAACCCCTTTATTATCTCTCTTCACTTTTGAAGCTATAGTTTAAATAAACAATTACAGTTTAAAGAACAAAAGTAATAAAGTTAGAATTATTGAGTTGGTTCATTTGCAGTCTTAAAACTACTAGAGGCCAAAGTACTGTTTTGCTGCGGTTGTCAGTTTTAAGTGAGGCTATAATTTAATCCCTCAAGATGGGCTGTGCTAGAGTCAGTATTGGCCATCTGGGTTTGCTTTCTACTTCTGCCACTTAAAAGATCTGCCTGAATGTTTGCTTTGTAATATCTGATTATGAGGTACTTTTGTTTCAAACACCTATAACAATATCTACTCCGTATGATTTTGTGAACATTGATTGACAAAAATAACTACATGAATATTTCTTTGTCTGCAAGAATGCTAAGTAAATATAGCATCCACACAGATGCAAGAATTTTTTTCTCATTTATTTGTATAATGGAGATTTGATTAACTAAACATATTAAATTAAATTTGTCAATTCTGAAATGAATCTATATATATGACTGGAAATGAAACTGTATAATTTACATATATAATTTATCATGTTTTATATATGTGTTGCATACATCATGCTTTAAGTATACATATATATATTTAATTTGATATATACTTTACATATTATATACAAATGGACTCAAAATTATTTAAAATTCTAAAATTAAAACTTAATTGTATAACTTAGAGAGGAAAACTGTAATCTAGCATTAGGCATCAATTCATTATATATGACAGCAATGAAAAGTACATAAAAGAAGGTAATGAATTGGTTTTCATCAAAATTAAAATGCATATTGTCAAAAACACATTGAGAATGAAGAGAAAATTTTAAAAAGGTGAATAAAATTTTTGTAAACTGTATATGTGGTAAAGAACTTATATCAGTAATATGTAAATCAAAATTCAAAACTCTAAAGTTAATAAGAAAACAATAAATTAAAATTGATAATATAGTTCAATACTTTATCAAAAATATATATCTATGGAAAATCAGCAAATGAAAACACTAAACATCAGCCATTTGACAAGTACAAATTAAAACTACAATGAGATTATTACTATACATTTATAAGAATGGATACAATTTAAATAATATCAAGTAGAAAGCATGTGAGGATAGTCTTTAAAAAAACCTTTCTGGGAACGATACAGTTGTAGACTACTTTGAAAATATGTCAGTTAAAAAACTTTCTATACCTACCATGAGATCCAGTCACTCCTGTCCTAGCTATTTACACAGGAGAAATGAAAGTGCATAGGAATATCCATATACATACTTTTACACAGGTGTTCATAAAGGTTTTATTTGTTATAGCCCAAACTGGAAATTAAATGTTCACCTACATATGAAGAGACAAATTGTAGCAGATACATATCATGTAGCATGCTTATCAATTAAAAATTAGTGAATCATTGATACTTCCTATAACAATAAAAAATATTAAGGTCATATTGAGTGAAAAAAGCAAGACAAATTATAAACTGTATGTTTCCATTTTTTATAGGATTCTAGGTCATATAAGCAAATATATAATGTCAAAAAGCAGGTTATTGGTTATCTGGAGAATGGTATTTACATATTCTTATATATAAATGCATGAACATAGTTATTATTTTTTTAATTGTTCAAAATGTCTCTATTTGCTGCAATAATAGACTCAATTCAACTTCAGAATCTTGAGCACACTTTCATTAACTTTTTTTTATCCACTGATATCATAACGTTTTCAATCTTAGCTTTAACAGCCTCTTTGTTGGAATGAGGTTGTTTATTAACTTCTCTGTCACAAACGTTGCATACATCATAGCCTAAAGGATTTGCATCTGGTGAACTAGATGGCCATATTTCCTTTGACCAGAATTCAGGAACACTGATAAATTCTTGCACCTTTTTGGCATTATGTGCTGGTGCACAATCTTGTTGGAAGATAAAACGACGTGCATTTGTGACTTGCTTCATCTAGCATGCAACTACTTCTCTCAAAACATCAAGGTAAACATCCTAGAACTTCATGGATGATCTCCTGAATTCTATGTACAATATCTGGATGCGTGAGATCCTTATGTACCTTATGGGTTTTCCTTGTTGGTGTGGTGACATCAGGATCAGCATCATACACCTTCTTCATGTTGTAAACTGTACATAAAGGGATGTTATTGAAGTCCACAATTTCCTTAGCAGTTAGCCCTGCACATAGTCCAGAAATTATGGTTGCTCTAACATTGTGTTCCTTCGACATGATGGTTGCTCTCAGAATTTAATACTTTATATCTGAAACAATGATGTTAACTCATAACCTTAGAAACATAGTTTTTCAACATTAATAAGAAGCATGTGAAATAAGGAGATGCAAAGGTATTACCAATTGATCATGTGCACCCTGTAGTGGTTAAAAGTGTACATTACAAAAAACAAAATTTTGAAAGGTGAAAAATCATGTTGATAGTTTTCACAAGTTGAATATGAACCTCTACAATAAAAGTGAAAATTTTATCCTGTAGGTATCAGGCATGCAAGAATAAAACCTTGGCATATCCTGTTATTCCCACTCCCTGGCTATATTGCAATGGACAATATTTTAGCTTAACCAAATATTGTTTCATTCAGAGAGAATTTTAACTCTTACAAGCATTCGCAATTGCATGTTTCTTAAAAGCCTTCAAATCTATCAAAACACCTCAACTTTGCAACTCTATGAGTGATTACAGTTGGGCAGAATTCTACTATTTTGTAGATATTATATTTAGCTGTAAATAATTCAAATATGGATTTAAATTAAATTATGAATATTTTTTGCATTTCATTATTGTGCTAAAAATTTCATATCCCTACAATTACATACGTATCTAAAATTTAATTTAATTTAATTTTTCTTAAGATTGTATTTATTATTTCCAGAGAGAGGGGAAGGGAGAGAGGCATAGAGGGAGAGAAGAATCAATGTATGATTGCCTTTCACCTGTCTCCAGCTAAGGACCTGGCTGGAGACCTGGCTTGCAACCTGGTTATGTGCCCTGGCTGGGGAATCAAACCAGTGACATTTGGGTTTGCAAGCCGGCGCCTTATCCACTGTACTGCCAGCCAGGGCGTATATATATATATATATATATATATATATATATATATATATATATATATATATATAAAATCCACACGCTTTATAATATTATTGCAGAATACATTTTTTTCCCATTATCTACCAAGATGTATAATGTAATATAATATAATTTAACATTGGAATAAATATTGCAGCTTTAACCCCACCACAAGAAAGTAAATCTCTTTGGGACTTTTATGACTCATTTGGAATATATAAGAAGTGTAGTATTTTCTTCCCTCTTTTTTGATACTTTCTTTATGAAGTGACATAATAGTTTGGGGATTTAAAAGGTATTTCCACCACCTCTCTCCAAGAAAATAGGATAGTAAGGGAATTTGAATCTAAATGGAGAAGCTGTACACAAGTTAGAAACTGGTCTTTGTATTTTTGAGGTGTAAGTTCCATAGAGATAACCTAATTCTACAACTGAGAAGGTGAATGAGCTCAACCATTGCAGGTCAGAAGTTTAAAAGTAGAAAAGGCCCTGGCTGGTGTGGCTCAGTGGATTGTTGTTGACCTGAGAACCCAAAGGTCACTGGTTTCATTCCCCAGTCAGGGCACATAACCAGGTTGCAACCCAGGTCCTCAGCCAGGTCCAGAGCTGGAGGCAGATGAAAGGCAACCATACATTGATGCTTCTCTCCCTTTCTTCCTTCCTCCCTGCCCTTCTCTCTGAAAATAATGAATACAATCTTTTAAAAAATTATTTTAGAAATAAAAATAAAAGTAGAAGAAAAATGTGTGTGGGAAATACTATACAAGGGCAGAAGCAAGAATGGAGGCAGAGAAATCAGGTAAAGGGCAATGGAAGTAGTCCAGGTAAAAGATAAACCAGGCCAAAATGAGCAAACATGATTAAATTTGAAAGTAGTCAATAGAATCCATAAATGATTCAGATGTGGGATGTAAAGGAATGAGGATTCAAAGATGTCTGCAAGATTCCTAGCCAATACAGTTAAATAAATAGTGGCCACATTTATTAATATGGAGAACAATAACAGCATGGGTTTGAGGAGATTTGGCAATGTCTGAAAGTTCTTTATTTTTATACATGAAATAAAAATGTAATAGGGTGGTGAATATTGGGAGCCAGGTTTCTCACAGTTGGAATATGAATATGAAAAAGGATGAGGTAAAACAATCCATGTGGGAAGGGATTCGAGTTGGAGACATTATGTCTTAGGATAGCCATAAATGTTTCTGCAAAATGTTTATTGATCTTTAGCTTCATACAGATATAGATACATAGAAATATATATAGATATGCATATACACACTAGTTAGGTTATGTAGGTATATTTTCTTGCTCTGGTAGCTGCCATAACAAAATTAAAGAGATTGGATGGCTTATAAACAAGCGTTTATTTCTCACATTCCTGGAGGCTAGAAAGTCCAGGATCGCAGCACCAGCAAATTCAGGGTCTGGTGATATCCCGCTTCCTTGATGCTGGTTTTTTCTTTGTAACCTCACATGAAGAAGGGACAAAGAAGCTTTCTCAGGCCACTTTTATGGGAGCACTAATCTCAGTCATGAGGGTTTCACTCTCATGTTCTAAGCACCTCCAAAAGGCTTCACCTCCTAAGACCATTGCATTAGACATTGGATTTTAATATATAACTGTGTGTGTGTGGGGGGGGGGGGCAAACATTTAGTCTATAGCAGGCAATAATGATATATTTGAGAGAACATAACCAAGAGTTTATTTTTGGACATCTCCACATACTGCAGTACTGCCTGGGAATGGTTTCTATTCACTACAATTTTTAGGGCTTTCCCAAGTGCGGCTGTGATGTGGAAGAAGTCAATTTACAGTTGATGCCAATATAATTCTCTAATGCATTGGGAACCCAGACTAAGTTCTTTTCTCTCTTAGGAGTTTTAGGGAATGTGACCCTGTCACCCCATGTACCCAAACATGAAGGGAACAGGAGGCATTGATATAAAAGATGTAAGTAATAGCAATTTCTTGTTCAACAGTTTATAATTTAATTTACTTGAGTCCAAATTGAAATATATTACCTCATAGCATAATTGACTGAAACTATACTCACTTGACCTTATGACTAAATATTTCCAATAACAACTTGGTCATTATTAGAAATTCCAGTAATGTGGTCACTTGATGTTCCATAGTCAGGAGCTAACTCCACTAAAACTGAAAGGCCAATAGCATGCCATGAGTACCCCCTCCTTCCCATGTGAAAAACAGTTTTCAGCTTATTGAAGTATTATTGTTCTACAATAGTTTAGGTTTTATCTGAGAGTTGCAACATTCTCAAAAAATTAAAAATATAACTATCATATTTCCCAGAAACCCCACTTCTGGAATATATTTAAAGAAAGTGGAGTCAGTATTTCAGAGATATTTGTGCTCC
This sequence comes from Noctilio leporinus, assembly GCA_004026585.1. NCBI lineage: Eukaryota > Metazoa > Chordata > Mammalia > Chiroptera > Noctilionidae > Noctilio > Noctilio leporinus. The sequence goes on along the minus strand of PVIW01016982.1, from coordinate 7,747 downwards.
TGTGTTTGTAACAGCATTAGTCACAATAACCAAGATATATAAACAATCCTAATATTCATTAATAGATGAATGCATAAAGAAAATGTGATGTATATAGTGGAATATTATTCAACAGCCTTTAAAAGAAGAAAATCCTGTCATTTGTGACAACATGGATGAACCTGTAAGACATTATTCTAAGTGAAATAAGCTAGGTGAAAAATACTGTGTAATCTCACTTATATTTGGAACCTAAAATATATCATACTCATAAAAGTAGAGCGTAGAATAATGTTCACCATGGTTGAGAGGTATAGTAAGTAGGGAGATGTTGATCAATGTTGGGGTTCCCCTGTGTTGGGTTGTTGTTGTAACAGGTGTTGGGGCATGGAGCCCCATGCAGGCCAGGCCAAGCCTGTAAGACCTGACTGGTACACTGGGAAAGCTGGGTGCATACAGGCCTCAATGCTGTAGCCAGAAGGCCCCAGTGTGAATCTGGCTTGAGAACATTCTATATGTCATTTGAAGCCTACCCTATGATCTAAACTTCCTTGACTTGTGTATTGCACCTGCAGCAGATGTTAAACCTTAACCCATGTGTAATCTCATCTTCTATAAAATTATATTGGCCACCTGGAGTTCTTGGTGTCACCTTGTCCAACAGATCATAGCCTAAAGCAAATCATCACACTCCTTCTATTGTTATCTAAACTTATCAACTCCCTTTCTATAGAATATTATTCTGTGGTACCTATTTATGCTGTGCATGTGCATCCCCAACCTTATATATTCAATAAAAACCTTTGGAGGCATTTGTCCATCAGACACTTGCCAGCCTTCTCTTCCCTAGCACAAACTACCTGGGAAATCTTCACTTCATCCATGCCACCAAGGGATCTTTGCAGGTTGGGGATCACCCACAGATCAAAAGGTTCAAAATTTGTTTTTCAGAATAAAAGTGCTTTGGAGATCTCATGTACAGAGTAGTGACTATACTTAATTATACTGCATTGTATACTTGAAATCTACTAGAACTTACATTGTACCTTCTTAGCTTAATACCATACTACTTACTACCAACAATATGGCCCTTAATGCTTTCATTGAAGTATGTGAACTAACTCCAAAAGCCTATTCTGAGTTTAAGAGAGATTTCAAGGTAATGAGAGTGAGAAAAAAGGAAGAAATGCTAGAAGCAAGCTGAAAGTTATTCACAACTCAGCTAGCCTCAGTTTCCAAATAAAACATAATCACCTGCTAGATAAAGTGGGAACTCTTACAGGTAGATCATGTGAAACTACACATCTTGGTAAAAGAAGGGAAAGGTCTTTGCTTGTTCTATCATTTCTCATTGTTCTAATACCAATCAATGGAGATTTAACACTCCACCTTTCTTCCTGGGTTATGATACTGATCCATTCTGGCAACCAATTGCAATGTGTACCTGAATCTGATTAAGCTACCATGTCTTCCACTGATGGTCTAAAATGGCTATTGTAGAGTCAGATGTTTATAACTTGGAAAGTTGGGGCAGACAGGAAAGGTATTTTGGTTTCTGCTTAAGTAACAGTTTAAGGCCCAGGGTGAAGGTGGAACTGATGACTTCTGGAAACTATGTACTGGATCTGATAGAGGGTACATTCCTAATTTTCTTCCTATCCAGTTTAAGTCTGAAGCCTCTTGACTTAAGTCCTATGTCTTATTCCACCAAACCTTCCTGATTCAAACTATTCTTCTGCATGGATATACATAACAACTAGCTGATATTTTGCCTTATTGGCTAGGGTTTCCTAGTTTTCTCCAGACCATATTTACTCTGATTATCAGTCTTGGGCTTGAAATTGGGGATAATGTGTTTAGATCCATTTTCAGGCTGCTTAGAAGCTCATGTCATGATAGTTATTCTCAATTTATGACAGCCTACTGGTGTTGGAAATAGGCATGAAAATAAATTTGGATGACAACCCATAGTAGAGCTGAACTACTTTTATATTCAGTCAAGAATGCTTATTTGAATATGTGAAAATTACACTAAAGATCTTGACTGACACTTTTTTTGGCACTATCCTAATAATGATTCAGTTTTTGCTATTTGTAATAAAATCAAATACTTCATTCAATTTAAAATGAAGGAAAAACCTTGCAGTTTAATCTATACCTAGGATATGCTATTTGAATATTAATAATTCCTTTTATAATTCATAAATTCTCATTTTGCAATGAAATGATACTCTTTCCTATGTAAAATCACAGGTAAACATGCTTATTCAATAACCACCAGCCAAAGAGTTTACTCAGACAATGAAAGATTGATTCTTAAAGTTATTGAAATCTATGCCATTTTTTACCATTGCTTTATATTCAAAACACTTTATTTGCATCAGAACTGTGATTGCTGAGGATCGTCTCTTACATTCTACTGTCTGCTAGCAGAATTGCTTGGGCTGAGTTAAATTTTTAAAAATCTGCTGGCTTTTTCTCAAAAAATAAAAATGCAGAAACCTATCTTCTAAGACAGATGCGTTATCTAGTGTCCAGTGGATTAAAAAAAAGCTTGCTGTCTGAAATCTTACATCAACAAAGAAGTGTCAGGGTGGAGAGAAGGACCAATAAAATATTACTGGTCTGGTGAAAATAACATAAAACAAAGTGGAGTCACTCATATCAACCAAGATGACTGCCAGTCAGACGTGACACCTTGGCTCAAGAGGGGAACTACGTAAGTCACGTGAGACATATCTTACAAGGAGATAAGATATCTGCACATGTTAGAAGAACACTCATGTCTGAAGAGCAGGACCACCCATAGATAGGCTCCTGGGGCAATTCCCCACTTGTCATTAGGGGTGCCAAGACACTTATTAAGAGACCCAGATGAGTGGAGTGCACCGCTTTCAAGGAATAACTGAGGTAGGCTCCAGACCACTGCTGGGACAGCGGGGCTCCACACATCATGCTGTTCCACACATGATGGCATAGGGCATGGGAGGCTCTGCCAAATGGGATTAAGAACTTTGTCTGCCATGCCGCCCACCTGGCTCCAGAGATTTCTTCTGACAAAATGCTGACAACTCCCTTGCCCACCGTGCTGTTTCTGGGACCTGCAGACTGAGATACTGGGACTTAGGCTTGTTACTCCTTATTGATTGCTGTGTGAGTGTGTGTGCTTCTCTTAGAGTGTGAGTAGGATATTAATGTATGTTGATGTTCTACTTTGAGTGAACCTGAAACCGGAAAAGTCAGGGTTAGTGCTGCTTGTCATTTACCAGACACAAGAAGCAGAGACAGGGATTGAATCTTTATGGGCATTTTATTCAGATGGTCAGAGATCTTAGAAGACAGTGGGTTTGCACCCTAACAGACTCTCTTACATTCTATTATAATGGGCCCTTTTTATAAGGAGAAAAAGAGTGTAGGTAAGGGGTTTTGAATTAAGGGAAATGTTAATGACATCAAAACTGCAGCATTCTTTCTTTGTCTTGGGCGGAGGTCTTCTTATCCTGGAGCCAAGGTGGATCATTCTTCCAGTTCTTAAAAGAATGGCTTTTTACATACATTAATTACTAAGCTTATTAACTGTAGTCAAGGTGGGTCATCCCTTCAGTTCCTGAAATAATAGTTTTTACATACATTAACTGCTAAACTTATTGGCTATTACCTGAAACTAAAATTTTCCAACATCTGAGGTCCTTATCAAACCTGCATTCAATAAAAGCTGAGTGAGTAGTATGTATAGTAAGCTAGTATGACTCTTGCCTGTCTATTTATTTTTTTAAGATTTTATTTATTATTTTTCAGAGAGAGGGGGAGGGAGAGAGGCAGAGAGGAAAGAGATATCAATGTATGGTTGCCTTTCACCTGCCCCCAGCTACAGAGCTGGCTGGAGACCTGGTTTGCAACCTGGTTATGTTGCCTGGCTGGGAAACAAACCAGCGACCTTAGAGTTCGCAGGCCGGCGCCTTATCCACTGTGCCACCAGCCAGGGTTGCCTGTCTATTGCTTGGTGTTGCGGCGCTCAGTATGCAGCTAGCTGAGCAGTGCCCAGCTGACTTACAGGAAAGAGTGTATCATGAACATATGCACAAGACAGTCAGTGCTCTACATTACAAATCACCCTACAATAAATTCACTCACAGTTTATTTTTACATTCTCTTTCATAATTTGAAAACACAGTTTAGTTCTTTTAATACAAAAATAAGAACACCTTTTGTTAGTCACATCATTTCCTAATTGAAAGATCCAGAAAAGCAGATCTTGTAGCACCACTATAGATGCAAATTTACAGTAATCATTGCCCAGCATGTGCTGACAGACAGTTCATTCAGGCACATGTAGTTGGCAAGTAAGGAAGCAAAAGAGAGGAAGATGATCAATAGTAATCATTTCTGCATTTTCCCCTTTCTTTTGAGTGTCGTTGTCATTTCATTTATGGCAGGAAAACAAAAAACAATAGAAAGCTATCAAAAAGGAGAAAAGTGCAATTTAGAGACAGGAAATATTCACGTGAGTTCAAGGGGAGGTTTGATTTCTTCAACATTAAATGAGTACACTGTTGCGTAAGATATGATAACAGTATGTTGCTACAGTGATAGTGGCCATGTAATGAATATCCAGAAGTATTTCACAATGAATTTAATTATGCTATGTATATCAGCAGGAGATAAGCAGACAAACTGGCTTAGAGATTATAGTCATACAGCCTGGTCCATGGTATATTACACTTTGACCATAACCAATTAAAAATGAGCACTCTCATGTTCTAAATATATGGTTAACTGTTAACAGTTCCTATACTAATATGGCTGATTATACTACCCATTAACTAATTAGTATGTTTTTCTAGTGTACAGATTTGTAGGTGCTATTACTTAAAGCAAGGCTAAGATGAGCTTAAATTCTCTAATTGTATATTATTCCATATTCATTTGCATATATATGTATATTATCAGGCATAAGCTCAATTTAAATAAAATCATGCCTTCAAAGTGGTTTAAAATTGGTTTTTTAATCAAAAGACCTCAATCATATATTCAAATTACAAAATTTGATTTTATAATATCCTTTTGTCACCTAGACATAAGATAAATTCAAATGGATGAACTTTAGATACTTGGATTTCTTGTTTTGGCTTAAATAGAAGTATTTCATTTAAAATGTGTGAGAAAAGGATGATTATTTCCTTCAGGTTTTGTTTATTTCAAGTCTTATTCACTTATAAATCATGATGAATATCAATACTAAAACACACTTTGAGAGGTGTTCAAGTCATAGTTGATGCATGTTAGCATTTGCTTTATGGTGGTAAGAACATTAGAACCAATTTACTATCATATTTCTTGTCCCTAATTTCTAGTTTAATGGCAGGAGAAGTGGGAGTTCAGCACAACAAATTTAAAGAAAAACTGACAACCTTTAGGCATAAACTTAGTGTTTCGATATCACATGCTGCCTTTAATTTATCAAGTTATTTGACTCGTCACTTAAGCACTATACTTTAGTCTTTCACTCTGGGTTACGTTGTACTCATAAAAGTTTCAGATGCCCTGGTCATGCATAGTACAGTTACCTCCAGGTCTCCTAGGTAACTAGTTTTTTAAAGTGAAAACTTTTTTTCAGCAAACATTTTTTTTTTTTTTTCAAATATGGAACGCTTCACGAATTTGTGCCTCATCCTTGCGCAGGGGCCATGCTAATCTTCTCTGTATCGTGCTGCCTAAGCGAGCACTCGGCAAACATTTTAATTTTGACGATTGATTACAATTCAGTGGGTTTACCTCTCAGATAATATGGCCTACTATGAATCCTGAGCAAGGTGTGAGATAGTCGGGCATGAATCTCTTTTCACTGCTGAAATAATCACATGAGGTTTACTCTTTCTTTTTTTAAGTGAAACTCTGAAGGTAGTGGTCTGTAATATTCTTGCTTAAAGCAATAAGAGTGCCTGTTAGTTAGACTTGCCTCCAATTTTGTCCAAAACACCTGTACCATTTCCTTATATGCCTGTTCTACTAAAGTGAGCGTAGAAGTCTTCCACGCTTCATAATTGCCTATTTTTCCTCTAGCACCTCATAAAGCTGTGATTTCAGGAACATGTGAGTTCTGTTTTTATTTTAATGAAAGTGTTTATTCTAAAGTGGTTTTAGCTTTACAGAAAAGTTTTTGTTAAGATAGTAACGTAGGCCCTGTGCACCCCGTATACCCTAAACTCAGTTTCTCCTATTATTTACCTCTTCCATCACTAAATAGTTGTCACAGTTAATAAGCAGATAATGAACCATTATTATTAACAAAAGTTCATAATTTATTAACATTTCTTTCTTTTCTTTTTTATTTTGAAATTAGTGTCATTTTTTGCTTGTTTATTTGTTTGTTTCAGAATCCTGTCCTGGAAACATTATATTTAGCCCTCAGGCTCATTAGGTTCCTCTTTTGGTTTCTTAGAATCCCCTTGTTTCCAGTGATCTTGACAATTTTGCAGATATTTCATTAGATAATTTGCTGAGGGTTATATAATTGGGATTAGTCTAATGTTCTTTTCATGATTAGACTGTGAACAGTTTTTTTTGAGGTAAGAATACAGGTAAATTGACATTCTTTTTTTTTTAAGATTTTGTTTCATTATTTTTAGAAAGAGGGGAAGGGAGAGAGGCAGAGAGGGAGAGAAACATCAATGTATGGTTTCTTTTCACCTGCCTCCAGCCACAGACCTGACTGGAGACCTGGTTTGCAACCTTGTTATGTGCCCTGGCTGGGGAATTGAACCTGAGACCTTTGGGTTCGCAGGTCGGCGCCTTATCCACTGTGCTACCAGCCAGGGCTTTAAATTGGCATTCTTAAACATCATATTAAGGATCCATAATATCCACATAGTGCTGTTGATATTAACCTTGATTATTTGTCTGATGTAGTGGTTGTTAGGATTATGCACTGTAAGTTTAGTTTGGTTTTGCTTCTTTCATACTGTACTATTTGGAAAGAAGAGACTATGCACATCTCAAATTGTGAGGATTTTTGTTTCATCTCCTTGAAGAACATGTGAAGGTTAAATAACATGCTTCTAAATAGCACATACATCAGAAAATAAATCTTAAAACAAGTTCAGAAATATATTGAACTAAATAAAAATGAAAACACAACTTATCACAATTTGGAGGATGCAGCAAAACCAATGCTTAAAAGGAAGTTTATAGTTGAATGAATATATTAGAAAAGAAGAAAGATTTCAATTCAATCTAAGTTTCCAATATAGGGAACTAGAAAAATAAGAGCAAACTAAAACCCAAGTAAGTAAAAAGAAGTAATAAAAATAGAACAAAAAACAAAATTGAAAATAGTAAAATATAGAGAAAACCAATGGATCTAAAATTTGCTTTTTTCTTTTAAAAGTTAATAAAATAAGATTTCAGATAAGAAGAAAGACAAATTGTTTATATCATAAATGAAAGAGGGGTCATTGCTACAAATCCCATAGACATTAAAAGGTTAATACAGAAATATTTTTTTAACTGTATGCCCACACATCTGAAAACTTGGATAAAATGAACCAACTCCTTAAAATAAAAAGATGCCTACCCTGGCTGGTAGCTCAGTGGTTAAGGTGCCGGCCTGCGAACCCAAAGGTCGCAGGTTCGATTCCCCAGCCAGGGCACATAACCAGGTTGCAAGCCAGGTCTCCAGTCAGGTCTGTGGCTGGAGGCAGGTGAAATGCAACCATACATTGATGTCTCTTTCCCTCTCTGCCTCTCTCCCTTCCCCTCTTTCTAAAAA
>PVIW01016981.1:0-15207 GCA_004026585.1 Noctilio leporinus | reverse complement strand
AAGAAGAAGAAGAAGAAGAAGAAGAAGAAGAAGAAGAAGAAGAAGAAGAAGAAGAAGAAGAGGAAGAAGAAGAAGAAGAAGAAGAAGGAGAAACAATTAGGGAAATTATTTTTTAAAATCCTAAGGGCCATAATCCAAAGAAAAACTCAACACAAAAGAGATAAGATGACCCTAAACAACTTGAAATGAAACCAGTATCCCTCATCAGGCCAGTCAAGGCTGCCATACTGACTGAGTCATTCAACCTGGAAAGGAAGTTGGGAATTATTCTCAGACCCTAGGCACCTGCTTGGAGGGAGATACTATTGCTGTTCATGATTCCCATGCAGAACATTTATGTGCCAGGCACTTTGCTTAATACTTTGATGAATAAAAAATGTCATTTCTTGATGCCCAAAATGTATAATCTATAGGACATCAAAAATTCAAATATAATAAGGTAGGATGTGATAAATGCCCTAAGTGTACCAAGTATGTGAGAATTCAGTGGAGGGAGACAGCAGGGAACTCGAGAGAGACAGTGGCAGGAGAAAGAGTATGTAATACCTAAACCCTCCTTCATCACTGCATGTTACTTTCACAGATTATTAAAGACATTAAGGTTAGAACAGACCTATAGATCATCCAGGTTCTCAAATCAGTGAGTAGCAGAACCAGAATTAGAGCCCAGGTTTCCTGACCCCCAAAACCTGCATGAGATCTTTATAGTCATGAGACACTTTAGGAAAAATAATGTGCCTTATCCTTTCCTGTGCCTTAAACATCACTTACGTTCTTAAGTCCCCAAATGTGGGAAAACGTGCTTCGATCTTCTGACTCAGTGGTGTGGCAGGGAGGTGTATGTATGTGTTTGGGGAGGAGGGTGATCACAGGGACATAGGGACTCTGAGGGACTGACCAACTGTTATCCTGTAGTGATGACAGCTTAGCTTAACTGAGACACTGACAGACTGTTCCAAAAAAGCCTCTCAGCACATAAGTGCCCGGGGACAGATTGGCACAATGATTGCCAGTATCTAATCCAGAAGACTGAAACTCAGAACTGAAAATTCATTCTGAGCGTAAGCCAGATTGGCCACAGTTGTGTCTGAGCAGGTGCGAACTCAGGGGTCTCAGGTTCATGATGTTGTTGGATAACACCTCAGGACACAATGTGGGGTGTCCTTGAGAGCAGCATGGGAAGGGATGGGTACACCACACACCTTGTCCACAGCCAAGAAACCAGAGACATGGAGGCCTGTCCTTCTGGGTTCCCCCACTCTGGTAGCAGTTTCTGCTTAGCAATTAGTTGGTACTATTTCACAGTATTTCTTCCCAGAGAGCTCCAGAGCTTCATTCCATGCTAATTTTTCTTTGTGTCTACTCTCTAGGCATGGTGCTTTTGTTCTTGTTTTGTTTTGTGTACTGTTTGTTTTTGAGTCCCAAAAGGAGTTAATTGGCCTAATTAACTAATCTAGCGGATTCATCTCTTGATGTTGAGATACTTTCTTCTTTTTGATGTCAGCACCATGAACTAGTTATTAGCAAATATCTTGATTTTAGGCTGGGGTTTCTGGGTCTCCCTGGTGTTACTAAGCTACTTTCTGGACTGTAGTAGACATAGAAATGTTCATGTTGTCACCCTAGGCATCAAAGCTTTTTTGTGGGAACCTGTTTCCTGCAAAGAATGGGCTCACTGCAATATTTGTGAATGGTTTGGTCTTACTAAGCACCTTTGCTGCACCAAAACCAAATGGTCCCCGATGCATCAAAACCTGTTCCAATTATCCTACTACCAGTACCCACATCCTTAACCATTATCAGCTTTGAGATGACTCTACCACATACTGAAGTCTGCATAGCATCTTTTTATAGAAGATTTCCTTAACTAGGCATCAGTCATGTTGCCTTTCATATTGACCAGATCAAAATCAAGAGAGAAGGGAAAAGCAGACTCCAGTTGCTTGTGACAGCTGACTATGGTGAGAAGCAGCTCTCTAGACAATAACTGGTCACCATGGCACTTTTTAGATGCCATCACTATGATGGGTGCTTTGGAAGTACTCCATACAGGGATGATTTTGCCCCTAAATTTTTTGTAGCTGTGCCTCAGGGACAGCCAGCAGGTGAACTTGTTGGAATGGCTTGGAATCAGGAGACCACAGAGACTCCTGGCTCCATGACTGACAAGCTGAGTATGTCTCAGTTTCCTCTCCCATCAGCTTCTCACAGGGCAAGCAGACTGGAAAGCTGGACCTTAAAAACTTTAGTATCAGCCCTGGCTGGTAGCACAGTGGATAAGGTGCCAGCCTGCAAACCCAAAGGTCGCTGGTTCGATTCCCCAGCCAGGGCACATAACCAGGTTGCAAGCCAGGTCTCCAGCCAGGTCCATGGCTGGAGGCAGGTGAAAGGCAACCATACTCTCTCCCTGTCTGCCTCTCTCCCTTCCTCTCTCTCTGGAAATAATAAATAAAATCTTAAAAAAAAAAAAAAAACTTTAGTATCTACAAATGCAAAAAGTGTGTACACAGGACATTTCTCTTTTAGTCCATGATGATGAATGCATTTCTTATCATGGGTGATACTCCCTCTTGTTAAGGGAGCATAAGCAGGCTCAGAATGAAGACAAGAATGGTCAGGGGTCCCTCACCTCCTTCTGCCAGCCCTCAGGCAAGTACAATTTTTCTCACTGGCAAAAGAAAGTACAGCAACTGGTTCCACTCACTGCATGAGCTTTACAGTTTGAACCCCTACATCTAAGCCTTCAGGGGAAGCCTGATCAGCAGGAGAATCGGCTTTCTTCACATTTTACAGAAAAAATTAAAACAAGAGATTTGGATTACATAGCAATTTAGAGGAAGGAAAAATGTCCTAAGTGGGAGTTTGAACACTAAAACATTGACAGGATGTTTAAAATTAAGATTGATAACATCATCCCAATTGCAATGAAACCAAATAGTAGGAAGAAGAGAAATTCACATTTTTTGGTTAGATGTGATTAATGTGTCGTGCATTTACCCACTTAGCACTACGAGGGAGGTATTAATGTTCTCATTTTACAGATGAGGGAAAAAATTGCTCAAATTTATACATTGTATTTATTTATTTATTTGGGCAGGGGAGTGCAAACACAGTCCCCCATTACCACAAATTATGCAGCCGAATTTCTCACATTTGGGGAAATCGCAGGGGTCAGCACATCCGGAGTGCTATGGATAAGCCTCACCCTGGGAAAAACCACCTTCATGATCATGGTATCTCCTCTGTTAGGTAAGTATCAAATTTATACATTTTAGAATAGAAAATTCTACCCAGAGTTGTCTTATATTGAAGCTTAGGCTTTCTTCCAACAGCATTGTTTTCATGATTTTATTTATTTATTTTTGGAGAGAGGGGAAGGAAAGGGGAAAGAGGGGAGAGAAGCACTGATGTGAGAGAGAAACATCAATAGATAGTGGAACCCTCAACCCAGGCATGTGTCTTGACCAGGAATTGAACCAGCAACATTTCTCTTTGCAGGGTGATGCTCAGCCCACTCAGCTGTACCAGTCAGGGCTCAACTGAGTAATTCATCTAAAGAAAGCCATGCTATCATTTTACTATAGACCTCTGATTCCACAATTCTATTCCTTAAGCCCCCCATCTGGCACCAGTTGGGGATGTGGAATAATATTTGCCCAAAGAAAAACTTGGCCTTGCTGAAAACCATTAGAGATTCAAAAATGTTTTGAGAAATAAAAACACTTTAGAAATACCCAAAAGAAAAAAAAATAACTATCCAAATAAAGTATTTGGTGGAACAACATCCAATGGCCTGACATGGGTGGCCACCCAAGGGGAGCTCCTAAAAGCTGTCTCAGCCCCAGATTCCAGGTTTGTTTGGGAAGAGTTGGGGAGAAATGAGGAACTGAGCAGGAATATTCCAAGTCCTGACAGATTGATAGTAACCCTCAATTCTACACACCAGTATAAATAATGATAAATTCTCAGTAATCTTGTCTTGGCAACAGAGATCCTAGGAGGTCAGAAATCAAGTTCACGTAAATGGAGACAGTGGTTCCCATGATTAGCTGGTCACACTCTAGCTCCCTTTAGAGGTAGGTTTTGAGATAAAAAGGTGTGGTTCAAGTTAAGAAGGTCCCAAGTCTCATGTTAGTACAAACATGACTTTCTAATGTCATCTCAAAACAAAGTACTCTTCTGAAAGTTGAGTGACCACCACTTAAGAGCTCTGTAAATGATGGCCCTCATGACTGCCCACCCCTCTCCAACCCCATCTTTGACTGGATTCTAGAGAAAGCTGACAGATGGGGCTCTCTCCAGGGCAAATAGGTAGACACATGCTCTTCTTCCCACCCCCTTGCCCCTGGCACACAACACTAATTGATTATAGTGCTCTTTCATGCAGTGCTGGGGCCACATGCAACCTCAGAATGCTTCTCAGCACAGCTCCAGGCAACCCCCACCAACCATTTGGAATTGGCCTTCAGATGTTTAGTGTGCCCATTATACCAGAATCTGGGTCATTATTCAGAGAAACTTCCAAGAGAGGATGAAAGGCAAGCTTTGTTCACCACTAACTTAAGGAAAAAGACTTGGGGAACAATTATTCAACCATTCATCAATAACAAGGAGGAGGAGGAAAACATTGTTACATTATATGTTTATATATTCTGGATACTGTGCTATTCTTGACAGATACAAAGCCATAATTTCTTACCTTCAAGATGTTCATAGTCTAGAAAGAGATAGAGACAAGTACAGCTGACAGCTACTCCTCAATCAGCAAGGCCAAAATGAGGCATAGCCCTTACCTACTAACACACACACACACACACACACACACACACAACCACTTCCATACAGTCAAACATGACTACCTCATCCCTCCTTGTTACCCTTGAAGTATCAGTCTTGCTTCATAAAGCAGCCTGCTAACTAGCAAAGGGACCCTTTGTCTTGGGATAATAGGAATGTACAGAAACTGGGGAAAGTGCATTCCTGATTAACAAGTTATTTGGTAAAGGGTTCCACAATTTCCAGACTTCTGGACTACTTGAAACTTCACTGAGAAAAACTTTTTTCTCAGCCCAAGAATTTGCATTAGCATTGCTGACTGGTGCTAATCACTAACATAATCTTCTCAATCTTTAAAATGCATATGAATCACCTGGGCATTTATTAATATTTGATATTTTTATTCACAAGGTCTTGGATTTGTTCCCTGTCTTTTCACTTTCCTACCATCCCTTTATGTCTTTCTCTGTGCTGCATTTGAAGAAAGTTTAGAGAGTTGGTATTATAGTGTAGTGACAAACACAAGGGTTCTCCTTGTATTTAAGACTAGTTGGGTGACTTCTGGCAAATACCCTCTTTTTGCCTTGATTTTCCAATCAATAAAATAAGGATATATGATTCTTGCAAGGATTAAAAGAAAAAATACATGCTAAATGCTCGAATAATGCTGAGCACATAGTAAGTATTCATTAAATATTAGATAATATGAGAATTTGTTCAGCTCAATTTTACGGTACAATAATTCACTCTTTATCTATATTCAGTTTATTATGTTTAGTTTTATTTCAACAACCTTATTTCTCATTAATTGGTTCTCTTTCCTAATATCCTGTTCTTGAGTCAAAACATCTTATTGACTATCTTTATTTTATAAGCTCTTGTGTTTATTTTATACTTTAATCCTCTTTGAGCTTATTAAATATATTTACATTTTTAAGCATTATAAAACACCTACATTTTTCTCAGCTGTACGTTTTTTCTTGGATTATATTTTCCTTTTATATCTAGAGGCATTACAATCAGGAGAGTTTCCCACAGCTGGATTATGATTCCTGCAAATAAAGTTTGAGCAGGGCCTAGGGTAGGTACCTGGCTTGCTCAGTTAGCTGTGTAGAGAACATGCTGCCCAGACCCATTCCTGCAGGTGTAACTCAGCTCTAGCCTTTAGACTTCACACAGTTGCCACTGCTCAGACTCCTGGCCTTGCATTGGTGTTCAGCTCTAACTAGGTAGTTTCCACTCAGAGATGGGTAAGCAGTTACAGCCCTGGCTATCCATCCTCAGCCTCATGCATATCCACCTTCTTTGAGCCTTTTCTTCTGTCTTCCAGGTTCAGCCATTTATCCAACTTCCCTGGGCCCTACCTGATTCATTCTCAGGCTCCTGTCACATGTGTTTTTGTTTTGGTTTTGGTTTTGGTTTTGGTTTTTTAAGATTTTATTCATTGTTTTTAGAAAGAAGGCCAGGGAGGGAGGAAGAAAAGGAGAGAAACATCAATGTATGGTTGTCTTTCACCTGCCTCCAGCTAAGGACCTGACTGGAGACCTGGCTTCAACCTGGTTATGTGCCCCGGCTGGGGAATCAAACCAGCGACTTGCAGGCCGGCACCTTATTCACTGAGCCACTAGCCAGGGTGCTGTCACATGTGTTTTATTCCACCCTATTCCTCACTTCTTTTGCATGTACCCCTTAACCCTATCCTCAATGTTACAATTACATTTAATAATACAAGACATTCTTTATCAGAAACAGGGACAAGTTTGTTTTCCTCTTCCTACCTCTAGGAAGCAAAAGCTTCAAACTTGTCATGCCATACTCTTTTAAAAACCTACATCTCTCCAGACCTCCCAGTTCCCCGTTACCCTTGCAAGAGACATCAATATCAGAAGCTATTTGGGCTTTGGTAATACCAATCACTTGGCATGACAGCAAGTCATGAATCAAGAAGTCTCGGTGAGGGATAATAAAAGTGCCAGAAAGTGAAGGATATTACCATATTTTTACAGGTCTTACTTAGTTCTCTGCAACTTCTCACTGCTTTGTGGTTTTCTCTTTACGATTTCAGAAGAATTTCCTTACAAGATATAGTTTAGATGTAGCATTGCAGAACTCATGAACAGTCATGACAACCTCAAGGCAGGCACGTTTTCCTCTCATATAGTATGGATTGGACTTAGTAATATTTTGTTCTTCTAATCATATACATGTATATAGGTGTATATACATACTTATGAAAAAAGTTAATGTGTATGTGCACATCTGTGTGTATGTACAAACACACACTTCTCAAGATAAAATAAATTGGTAATGCTGGCTGCCTTGCTCCATGATTCATCTCACTTTTTTCCATATGCTCTCTGCCTACATAAATACCTTTAGCCTGTTTAATAATTCCCTGGTAAATTTATTCACTTCTTCTCTCTATTCCTTTTTTTTTCCAACACTCCAGTTGCATTTTAGAAGTTTTAGCTTTAACCTTATGCTCCCTGTCTCTCTATCCCTGCAGTGATTGTCACTATTTTCTTGTGTTCCTCTTTCTTCAAAGTCTTGTAAAATATAACATACTGCAAAGCAGTGGTGTTCCTTGGATTTAGCATTTGGGGTAGCAGATGGGGTGGTAAGGAATCTGCCTATGGGGGCTGGGTACATCCCCCAGCACTCCCAATCCATTGCATACATTTTGAATTAAAAATATTAGAGATGGAATTAGGAGCACATTCATGTGCCATTTAGGAGTAGCTAAGAAAACAAACTCTTTACTAATATTTAATTGAACACAACTAACATATTACTAAACATAATTCCTTCTATAGCCAAGTAGTTATTAGAGATTTAGCTTTTGGGATCTCACTTCAACTTAACCGTTGATGAAGAAATCATTGGCAAAGGGTAGTTCTAGTCCAAAAATTTTGAGATTGGCTGCCAACCATTTAGATGCTTTTATTGAATCACCTATTCTTTCATGCCAACTATCCACAGACCATTTTTAATAAACCAGAACATCTGTTGCTTAATCTTAGTATTATAATTATTTCTTTTTATCCCTCATCTAGATTGTAGACTCTTTTGAAAATAAAGACTATATTAATCCCCTGCAATGAGATGCACAGTATACATAGTAGGTGGAAAGTAAGTTATGTTTGTCAAGCAATGCACTTCAGGTATTTCACTTACATATTCTCATGTGTTCATCACAGCAGTCTACATCCATAAATGTTCATTTGAAAGCTCATAAAGGTGGGGTAATTGTACTGAGATTACAAGGCGACTAAGAGAGCCTGGGTGCAAACTCCAATCTTCTTGACTCTGGAACATGTATTCTTTAAAATACAGTATAACAAGCCCTGGCTGGTAGCACAGTGGGTAAGGCACCAGCCTGCGAACCCAAAGGTCACAAGTTCGATTCCCCAGCCAGGGCACATGACAAGGTTGCAAACCAGGTCTCCAGTCAGGTCTGTGGCTGGAGGCAGGTGAAAAGCAACCATACATTGATGTCTCTCTCCCTCTCTGCCTCTCTCCCTTCCCCTCTTTCTAAAAATAATGAAATAAAATCTTAAAAAAATATATGGTATAACCCTCAATGCTGAACAAATACATGATGAGTGAAGAATGAATGAAACAATCAGTCCTGGCCACAAAGCACTTCCATTCTGCCAGCTCAACTCCCTGATTATAAAGGGTTGTCACTTAACCATGGCTGAGAAAAATCGGAGTGTTCTGTGAAAAGAACAGCCTTGGATTCTGAACTAAAATTGTCAACATTTTGATATGTGAAAATTGAACTGCAACAATTATCCTTATAAGGCTGGAATGCTTATCAGTTTTATGATCCCATCTGACAATTGCCTAGATGAAAACAGAGATAAGAGAGCCTGGGTCGATGTTTTACAGGGTCTTGTTGTCAGTCTAGAATTAGAACCAAGAACATTTGAAAGCTATGTCCTCTTCTCAGCAATCTATGATTTTTAAAATACTTATGTACAATTCTTTGCCTGGAGCACTGATGGAAGCAGTACACCAAGAGAAGACCTTTACTGTCAATTAACTTATCTAGGTTAATTGAATACCTATCTAGGAGAGATGAAGGTGCTTCTGATTTTCTAGATTAGGAAAACAGGCTTCAGCTCCAGCCTCTTTGTGATGTAACCATAGTAAAGCTAGAGAATTGCATCAAGCAGATGGTATAGAATATCCTAATTTCAATACCAGATCACACTAAATGCTTTTGTAAGTAGCAAAACCCCAGATAAATTAATCTGAAAATATATATAAAATTGCAAGCCTGGGGAGATAAATCTTTTACTAGAAAATCTTTGCATTTTGCCTGACCATTTCTAAGTAACTTTTAGCTCACTAAGGATACACGCACGCACATGAGCATACACACTCGCACACACACAAATTTTCTATGGCTTATGAAAAAAAACACATTCCCATTATGCTCTGTTTCTTTTTTCCTCAGGGATTTCTTCTAAATCAGCACATACAAATACATCCATTTACAATCTCCTTGGAAACTAGAATTGCTGGCCAATTCAGACAGCAAGCAGCAAAATGTTTTCTCCAGGTTTACTTGAAGAGAGAAAAATATTATGGAAATGCAAAGGAAGGTATACATATTGAGATTCAGGGTTGGATGTGCTATCCTCTAGGGGCCTACATTTCCATGCACCAGAAAGACGGCTGCTTTATGCCAAATCTACATACTAGGCCATGGAAATGAAATAAGCCAAAGAAAAATGATGATAATAAAAATGACTACCATTTCTACAGCACTTAACAGGTGCAAGCACTACACTATGCACTTTACTTATATTATCTGATGTAATTCTCACATCCACCTTTAAAGTATGCATTATCTCTCATTTTACAAAATAGGAAATGGAGACTCAGTGACATTAAGGAACCCACCTTAGGCCACGCAGCTAGTAAGTAATGAGATTTGGTAAACATCAACCCAGGCCTGGCCATGCCACTGCTACATTCCTAGAAGCACAATCATGCTGTCAATAGGACCACATTGACTTTCCCTCTATGCTTTATTGATGTAGTTAATGCCAAACTTCAGGTGGGGTTTTCCATTGAAAATGCTTAAAAACAAGCACAGATTTTGTCTGACTGTTGTGGCTCAGTTAGTTGGACATTGTCCTACAAAATGAGGGGCATCGATTCCTGGTCAGGGCACATGTCTGGGCTGTGGGTTTGGTCCCCAGTTGGGGCACATGTGAGAGGCAACCAACAGGTGTTTCTCTCTTACATTGATGTTTCCCTTTATCTTTTTCCCTCCCTTCCCCTCTGTCTAAAAATAAATAAATAAAATCTTAAAAAACAAAACAAAACAGGTTTCCAGTGAAGATTAAAATAAAGATAAAGGAGCTGTTCCCACATACCATATGGCCATCTATTTACCTATTTCTCATCACTCACTTCTACACAAATCTATACTGTTAAGAAAAATCCATAAGGAGGAAAGTAAATTATTTGTGCTCTACCTCGAGATGGACAAAAGATTAAGAGGCATATACTCACGCACATGCAAGTGGAAAACACAGATTTGTTTTGACAATGTATTAAAATACAAAAATATTTATGAATGTAAGCTGCAGCCAAGTGCATCCATCTTCCAAAAGCACACACACTCCGCCAAACACTCCTTAGAGGTGGGGAAGGTGAGACTACTGCTCAAAATCAACTGCCCTCAGGCTAAGGGGATGCATGGTAGGGAAGCCTCCAGCTTTCTGTTAACAGGATTTCTCGTAATGTCGTTCTTTTCACAGAACACTCATTTTTCACATCCTCTGTTAAGTGACCACCCTTTATTTTGCAATCAGAAAGTCAAGCTGGCAGAACTGAAGTGGCTTGGCAGCTGCAGAGATGAAACTCAACTGAACAAACAGATTCTTAAGTGATGCTTAGATGGAAGAACTTGGACATGGTTCAGATTTTAAAAAATCCATTTAAATGTGTGATTGAATCCTGCTCATTACCCTCTTGGCAGTGTCTTATATATTCAGCTCTTTATTGTAAAATAACACTGAGGGTGGAAAATAAGAAAGGTACAATATTACCAGCTCTTCTTATTATAGGAGAAGAGCAGCTTTGTTTATATAACAAACAATAGTCAATAAATGCATATAACAAGTTAATTTTTTCACAGCAATCCATACTTACAACTTGAAATATGCTACTTTGTTCTTTGGTCCAAATTTCTTTTGACAAATAAATCCTTCTGTATAGCAAGCATACTAAAATCTTGGCAAAACGTGTATAAGAGCTTAGAGGCCCAATTTTAGAAGGTTCTTAGTGCAGACCAATGACAATTGACTTCACTGCAGCACCACCCACACCTCTCCAACCTCTCTTCCCAACATTCCCCTCTCTTTGCTCTCCCTGCTCCAGCCATGTGGACTTAAAAACCCTCACCTCTTTCAAGTATCTACTCAAAAGTTACTTTACATCTTCACTCATTATTCTCTCTCCTCTAACCTGCTTACTTATTTTCTGCATATTTGAACCATTTGGTACATATTTATTTAATTCTGGATTCTTGATTATGCTCTCCCACGCAAATGTCTGCTGCATGAGCAAAGGGACTTAGTTCACCGCAATACACCCACACCTGGAGCCATACTTGCACATGACACGTGCTTGTGAGTGCACAAATAACATCACTAGTCAATTTAGAGCCAGAGGAGCAGAGAGGGTTGGCTGCCTGAGGTGTCAATCTTTAAAAGGGGTGCAAACAACACTGGAAAGATGGATAATATTGTTTTAGAACTCCTCTCAAGAAAAAAAAATGTGCAAATGTTTGGAAGAAATATTTTTATAAATATCATGGGTCTTGAGGAGGATAAACCCTCCCCCGACTGGAGGTGTTAGATAAACTGTCCTATGAGGAGGGTGAACACAATTAGCTAATGGGTTTTTCTTTTCCTGAGTGGAGTATGCAAGTTTGGGTCAGAGTGAAATTTCCTAAGTCTCCCTAAGGGAGCCCCTTTGTTCTGCTCAGCCTCTCCTGTACATTAACATTATAGGAACAGCTAAATAATACTGGTAGGAAGGAATGCCATGTCATCAGTCTGCCATGTGTGTCCACAGACCTCTTTTCTGTTCACAGATCTACAATGTTTCTCAATGACCTTTTAGATGCCATTCAAATTCCTCAGCTTTGTCACTCAATCCCAGGAACTTGAATATATCACTTACAAGGGACTTTGCAAATAGAATTAAGACTGCTGACTTTAAAATAAGGAGTTTAGATTATCCTGCATTATACAATTATAATCACATGGACCCTTAAAAGTAGAAGAAAAAGGCAGAATAATCAGAGATAGGGCAGTATAGGCAGACATGGGATTGATTCAAAATGTCAGAAAAAACTCAAACTGCCATTGTTGGCTTTGAAAGTGGAAGAAAGACACCATAAACAAAGAGTTTAGGTGGCCTCTAGAAGCTGAGGGGAAAAAAATCTTCAAAAAGTCCACAAGGAGACAGGGACAATAGTCCTATAACCATATGGGAGTCAACTCTGCCAATAACTTGAACCAGCCTGCAAGCAGATCCTCCCTGACAGGCCAGGCATACCAACACCTTATAAGCATGAAGTGAAGATACCAGTCAAGCCCAGACTGCTGATCTACAGAACTGTAAGATACTGCCTTTATATTGTTTACTGTTGAAATTGTGGTCCTTTGTTCTGGCAGCAATAGAAAATGAATACAACACCTTGAGAAATCTGAATCCAACTTATGTGCCTAAAATATCCCTTTGCTCTGATACATGAACCCACTGCTTCATTCAATGTTTCCTTTCAATCCATAAGCATGCTCATTGGTTATTAACCCCACACTGTCCCTCCACTCAAGCTGTTTCCTCCTGCCACAAAATTCCAACCCAGTCTTCCAAAGCTAAGTCAGACCCAGTCCATCCTCTTCGATTTTTAAATCTGGTTATCCAACAGGACTTTCCTCTATGGTACTACCAAGTGTTACACTATGCTTCATCAAATTATGCATTGTTGTCAAATGTTTTATCATGTTCTCTTCCAGCAAAGTGTTAAGGCCTTCATAAGCCAGACTTGTGTCCTTTTTATGTCTGGCAAAGCCCAAAACAATTCACAGTGAACATTTCCTAGAAACTTGCTCTGCCTCACTTTAAAATGCCCCCATGCAGATTTTTACATGTAGAGTATTTTCTATTCTGCTAACAGAGATTTTCAGTTAGTGTGCCATAAGAAATTTAAAAATCTGCAACACCTGAGAATTTAGGGACACTGACTTCTTTTCCTTTTGGTTGCCAAATTAAAAAATGACAACAACAGCAACACAACAATAGCTATCCTGTATGAATGAATGAAAATTATATCTATGTTTTTGTTATATCAGCAAAGAACAGATTTCTTGGTGTGCTGCAGAATTTCAGTAATAGTTTGTGTGTGCCATGAGATGAAAACCTCTGTGCTAACATGACAATAGGTATTGGCAAATATCTTTTTGTGACAGAGTTGATTTAGCTTGCATCACAGATCAGATGTTTAGAGTCCTAACAGATTTAATTGAGGAAGCAACTTAGTTTAATTGATTTCTATCAGCAGAATGTTTCTTGCCAGGACAGTTCTACCCAATGCTTGCTTTCCCACTCCATCCTGATTCCAAGGACCATGTGCTAATAGCATGAAAGTCAAAAACATAGCATGTGCAGACAGCTCACCTACCTTAGCAGGTTTGCGTCTCTTTGCCTAAACACCTTCAGCTTCTATTGCAGTAGGTAAACCAGAGAAATAATAGCACCTGCTTGCCTCTAACAAGAAGTTCTTGCTTTTCATAATAAAATGTGAAGCATTGATGCTAAGAGGTTTTCAATTAATAAAATTACACTGAAAAATCTTGCTCTACATGTCTCACAAAAGTAATGAAAGGTGTCAAGTTGTAAAACATTCATTATATTGTCCTGTAGTTAAAACATGTATCTGTAACTTTTATTTACTTCACATTTATCCTCATCACACTCTCAGAGATGAAAGTTGGGAAGTTCAAGTAGCCATTTAATAAGAAACATTTTTTTATAAAAATACTAACAGCTTTTTTATAAATTACATCAATTTTAATGTAGTCATTCAGGAAACCCCTGATATAGTATCTCCTACTAACACTTGATATAGTATCTACTATATCAAGATTTGCAATCAGTGTGCTGTAAAATTTTTTTTAATTTTATTTTAATCCTCAGCTGAGGACATAGTTATTGGTTTTTTTAGAGAGAGGGGAAGGGAAGGAGGAAGAGAGAAAGAGAAAGAGGGAAGAAGAGAGAAAAACATTGATCAGCTGCCTCTTGTACCCACCCTGATCAGGGACCAAACATGCAACCTAGGTTATGTGCCCTGATCGGGAATCAAACCTGTGACATTTTTGTTTATGAAGAGGATCCTCCAACCAACTGAACCACACTGGCCAGGGCAACTACAAGAATTTTTAAAACGCACTACCTGGAGCACTGACCGCTTTTCCCTTAGATTGTCAAAAAAATCACAACGGCTAACACAATAGCCTTCGAGTGTGAATGAATCAAATTACACCTATTCTTTGTCAGATTGGCAAAAAATACATTTTTGGTGTGCTGCAGAACATTAATTAGTTTATGTGTGCCACAAGATAAAAAAGGTTGAAAATCTATGTACTATATGGTTAAATGTACCACCTATTATTTGTGGTTTCACTAAAAGTTGAAAACCCATTGATTTCAGCCCTCATTGATTGGCTCCTCTTTCACTTTTCCAGCTTTGGTTTCCACCAATTCTTGACCCCAACCTCTTCAGTAATTCTGCAGTTTCTCCCATATGGACATATATCATGAAATCTGGCCACTATGACCTTTTTCACGTTGTCCTCTTTGCTGAAAATTGTTTTATCTTCTAACCACCACCCACTCTCTGCCATCCAAATAACTCCAACTCAACTTTTAAAGTAAATTTATTTTTTTTAAAGATTTTATTTGTTATTTTTAGAGAGAGGGGAAAGGAGAGAAGCAGAGAGGGAGAGAGACATCAATGTATGGTTGCCTTTCACCTGCCTCCAGCTATAGAGCTGGCTGGAGACCTGGCTTGCAACCTGCATATGTGCCCTGGATGGGGAATCAAATAAAGTAAATTTAAATGTTACCTCCTCTAGGAAGCCTTTCTTACTTCTCTCCCCATTTATACTTTCTTACCTCCCTAAAGAATACGACTCTCTATTATGCTTAGTGAAATAAGCCAGTCAGTGAAGGACAAATATCATATGATCTCATCCATTACGGGACAATAATGAGCAAAACTAACAACAAGCAAAACAGAACCAAGTATATGAATACAAGGAATAGGCCTTCAGTGGTCAGTGGAATGGGGTAGGGGGGAGGGGGAGGTAGAGGCAAAGAAGGGGAGCAGCTTAGACAAGA
>PVIW01016980.1:0-15208 GCA_004026585.1 Noctilio leporinus | reverse complement strand
TCGCTGATCCGGTCCTCTGCTTCCTCTAGCCTACTCTTGATTCCTTCTACTGTATTCTTCAATTCAGAAATTGTATTCTTCATTTCCTCCTGGCACTTATTGATAGTTTCCATGTCCTTTTTCATGCTGTTGTAGTTCTCAGTAAGTTCCTTGTAACTTCCCTGGAGTTCTTTGTAATTTCCCTGGAGTTCTTTGTAATGTCCCTGGAGTTCTTTGTAATTTCCCTGCAGTTCTTTGTAATGTCCCTGGAGTTCTTTGTAATTTCCCTGCAGTTCTTTGTAATGTCCCTGGAGTTCTTTGTAATTTCCCTGGAGTTGTTTGTAGTTCTGGAGTTGTTTACCGTATTCTTTGATGTGGCTGAGCTCACTGAGCTTCTCTATCATCATTCTTTTGAATTCCTTATCTGATATTCCAGGTGCATCTGTTTCATTTTGTGTTCTTTCTGGGGATTCTTCCTTTCCTTTTGGTGATGGACTGATTCTTTTTTTCCCGATTTTGGTTGTCTGTTCTTGCCTGCTTTTTATTTATGTTCTTTCCTTGGGTTAACCTGCTTTGCTTCCTTGCCTTAGTTGAGCACCCTTCTGTGATAGGAGATTTGTGGAGTTCCATGTTGCAGTCTCCCAGATTTTCTCCACTTGCTGTTCTTGATGTGTCCTTTATTTGGGCTGTCTGGTTTTATTCTGGGCCTGTGGGCTTTTAGCAGAAACAAAAACAAAAACAAACAAAAACCAAAAACAAAAAGCCAAACCAAACCAAACGAAACAAACAAAAAAAAAAAATCAAAAGGAAGAAAGAAAAACGATAATAATAATTATAAGAAAAGATTTAGATGGCTGTTCACCCTTAATAATTCCTGACTGGTCCAGATGGAGCCTGGACCTGAGGGCTTTTAGCAGAGGGGAACAAAAAGAAAGAAAAAGAGGGAGAAAGTCACAAGAGAAAGAGAAATCACTATTAATAAAGAAAGGGTTTAGGTGTCTGTTCACCGTTTATGGTCTCTGTTTTGTCCAGGTGGAGCCAAGACCAGTGAGTTTTATCAGGGAGAAAAGAAAGGAAAAAGAAAGAAAGGAAAAAAAAAAAAAAAAAAAAGGAGGAGGGGAGAAAGCCACAAGACAAAGATAAATCAATATTAATAAAAAATTGTTTTAGCTGTCTGTTCACCCTTTATGATTTCTGATTGGTCCAGGTGGAGCCAGAACCTGTGGGCTTCACCAGGAAGAAAAGGAAAAGGAAAAAAAAAAAAAAGAGGAAGGAATAAAAGAATAAAGAAAGGGTTTAGGTGGCTGGGGAAGGGAGGAATACTTAGATTGAGGACTGGGAATGCATTGTAGCCACAGAGTGAGTAGACTTTAATTGAAGAGTAGGGGGAGGGTCTTGAGTATTTAGGTGGATTGATGTATGGTAGGGATTAAGAATATGTGAGAAGTCACTTTTGCAATGGATATGTTGGGGATTAATATTTCACATTGCTCTCGGTATAACTCAGGTGCTTGAGATTAGCAGCAATCCCTTTCCTGAGGCTGCCTCTTTTTCTTGGTCAGGACTTTACAATCTATAGTCTATATTCTAGTTGGTCTTGGCATGTGGCAGGGCCTCTGATTGTCACAGTCAGGACTGATTCTGAGTGTCTGCCCCCAAGTAGGCTGGGCCTTCCACAGTCTGGCTGGGTTTTTGGGCTGCGGGTATTTTGGAGCCCGCAGGGTGCCCCCTCTCACTCCTGGAGGAGGTTCCTGCCTGTGAAGAGCACCCAGCACCCCTGCAGGGCAGTCTGCAACTTTGCTGGTCCCTGTGAGGGCTGGCTCCACCCCCGCAGTTCTGGGAGGAGCCCGCCCCTGTCTGTCAACACTGTCTGGGTTCCGCCTACACTGTCCCGCCCTTCCGGGGTGGGCACCACTCCTCCAAGCCAACCAGCTCTTTGAGGAGTCCTGTATGAGGCCTCTGTGATGAGCCCCTCCCAGGTGTGGGCGGTGCAGCGTTTGTCTCTGGCAATGGCGAGTCAGTTGTCCCCAGTACTAGTTCCCGGCTCGAGGTTTGTAGTTTCCGTGGAGCCTGGGGGCCTGTGTGTTTGCGCAGGGTTGGGCCTCCCCCCTCTCAGGGGCTTCTAGGTGCTGTTTCCCCTGTGGCCCAGCAGCGCCTTTTTCGACCCTCTGGCTGCCCCGGCCAGTGCACTTTCCCGCTCCCCCGCTCTGGCTTCCCGCAGGACTCTTCTCCTCAGCCCCTAGCCCCTGGAGGAGCCTCCTCTCCCTGTTGCTGGAGAGAGTCTCTCACACATTCCCTCCCCTGCAAGAGTTCAATTCCACGTTCCCTAAGGCATTTGCCCTCGCTGCCTGCACTTCACTGTTGAGACTTCCAGTCGCCAGGGAGCTGGCCTCAGTCAAAAGCGCCCCTCTGGGCAGAGCCGCCACTACCCAGGCCAACCGCAGCCTGCTGGCCGGTCGGTTGGGAATGTCTCACCTACTGTCCTGCTGGCCCCCTCTGCCTCTGGGCTGTGCTCCCCTGTGTCCAGATGCTGCCTGCTTCAATTCCTAGGGTCCTGGAGACTTCTCACCCTCCCTGTCTTGTCCTCTAGCTGCTTTGGTACTCGAGAACACCATCAGCACTGCTCTCTACTCTGTCGCCATCTTCTCTCTTTGTTGTTTTTTTTTTTTTTTTTTTTTATGGTTTTGTTTTGAAAACTATTTTGTCTGATATGACTATTGCTAGCCCAACTTTTTTGTGTGTATCAATGTACTTGAAATATTTTTTCTATCCCTTTACTTTTAGAGTGTGTAGATCTTTTGCTTTGAGGTGGATCTCTTGTATACATCACATACACAGATCGTGCTTTCTTATTCATTGAGCTACCTTATATCTTTGATTGGAGCATTTTATCCATTTACATTTAAGGTTATTATTGATAGCTACTTACTCAGTGCCAGTGCCATTTTTCCCATTGAATCTGTGTTCCTCTCTCTCTCTCTCTCTCTCTCTCTCTCTCTCTCTCTCTCTCTCTCATTCTCTCTCCCCCTCATCTTAAAATAGTCCTTTTAGCATCTCTATCAATATTGGTTCGGTGGAAATGTATTCCTTTAGTCTTTTTTTTTTTTTTTTTTTTTTTTTTTAGTTCTGGGAAACTCCTTATTTCACCTTCCATATTAAATGAGAGCCTAAAGGAACCATGGACATGGACAACAGGTGGGATTGACTTTGGGGGGAATGGGTGGGTGGGGAGGGGGACAGATGGGAGCAAAAAAGGGGATGGATGTAATACAACAACAATAAAATTTTTTAAAAAATGAGATCCTTGCTGGGTAGAGTAGTCTTGGATGTAGTTCCTTGCTTTTCATTATTTGGATTATTTCATGCCAATCCCTTCTGGCTTATAGTGCTTCTGTTGAGAAATCAGCTAATAACTTTATTGCTTATAAGTTATTAGCTATTTCTCCCTTGCTGCCTTTAAAATTCTCTCTTTGTCTTTTAATTTTGCCATTTTCATTACGATGTGGCCTGAAGTGGACTTCTTTGGGTTCTTCTTGATTGGGATCCTCTGTGCTTCCTGGACTTGTATGGCTTTTTCTTTCATCAAGTTAAAGTTTTCTGTTATTACCTTTTAAAACTGATTTTCCATTCCTTTCTCCATTTCTTCTCCTTCTGGTATCCCTAAGATATGGATACTACTATGTTTCATGTTGTCCTGCTGATCCCCTTAAACCCTCTTTATTCTTCTTAAGTCTTTTTCATTTTCTTGCTCTGCTGGGATTTTTATTTCTACCTTGTACTCGAGCTCACTGATTCAATCCTCTGCATAATCTAGCCTGCTTTTAATTCCTTCTACTATGTTCTTGATTTAAAATATTGTATTCTTTATTTCCTTCCTGGTCAGGGTACATGCCTGGGTTGTGGGTTTGGTCCCTTGTTGGGGGTGGTGAGAGGTAACTGATTGATGCTTTTCTCTCTCTCCCTTCTCCTTTCTCTTGAATGAGAATAAAATAAACATTTTCCCATATCATTGTGTGAATTGATAATACATTCTTGTTAAGAACTCAATAGTATTTCATTGTATAGATATACCACAGTTTTCTTATCTGTTCATCTATCAAATTACAGGTGGTTTCTTTCTTTTTTTTGCTGATTATTAATAAACCTGCTGTAAACATTTATGTAGAGGTTTTCTGTGGACATGTTTTCAAATTAGTTGGGTAAATACCTGGAAATGTGATTAAAGAATTAAATGGTAAGTCTAGTTTTAGCTTTGTAGAAAACTGCCAAGCTGTTTTCCAAAGTCACTGTATCATTTCACATTCTTATCAGCAATTAATGAGTATTTTCTGGTGTTACTCCCTTGATTCTGTCATAGTAAAAGGGAGATTATCTGGATTGACTAATGTAATCACATGACTCCCTTCCTTTAAAATCAGAGTTTACTCAGGCTGATAGCAGAAAAAGTCAGAGAGTTTCCAAATACATGCTACTGCTGGCTTTGAAACAGAGGGGACCATGGGAAAGGATCAGAGGAAATGGTAATCTTAGTTCTATAACCACAATGAACTGAATTCTTACAACAAGATAAATGATGCTGGTAACATACTCCAGATGTAGCCCATTCTGGTCAACACATCTTGATTTTAGCCTTGTGAGATCCAGAGTATAGTACCCAGTCAAGCCTGCCAGAACTTCAGTCCACAGAACTGTGAGCTAATAAATGGATGTTATTTTTAAGTCTGTAAATTTGTGGTAATTTGTAACAGTAATAGAAAACTAACACAGCAGATTTTCATTGGCTGGCTTTGTTTAATAAATAAGAAAATGAAACATGAGCAAGGAGTGTTGAAAAACAAAGGTGACAACAATATCAGCAGTGGCTTGTTTGACTTCAGTCCTGCCTCCTCTTAAGCAGAGAGCTGCTTAATTTATGCTTAATTATGGTTGAGTACTGGGATTTGAGTCTCTCACACTAACTTACCTTCCTTGTCTTTCTGCTAGTCAGGCATAATCAATTTAACACATTGGCTTATTCCCTAAGAAAGAGATTTACTTATATGTCATATGTAGCTTCTGTATGGTTTGTTCTATCCTAGAGTAATGACTTTGAAGAGAGAATACAAAGCCATCTCAGTAAAGAAGGCATGAGGGAGAGGAAGAGGCAAATGAACTCTCTCTGAACCATCACAACATGTGGATAGTCATCTATTCCATTTATTCCAGTCCTGCCAAGTTGGCAAAGTCAAAGAAAACCATTCCCCCTGGCTGGTATCACTAAACAAGTTAGAGCTCCTAAAATCAAATGAGAAGAAAGGCACAGAGAGACAGAATGAGCCATTCAAACAAGCTAAGCTGATTTTGACGACTTCCCTGGTAACAAATCCAACTATCGTTATAAATGGGTCACTATAGCCTCCAGCTGGATTTTTTGTTATGTAAGCTTCATGGAAAAGAGGATTAAACCATATTTAATATAAACATTTGCTTTTCTATAGTAAATTTAGCACTGTTGTTTAAAGTGTTTTGGAATTGAATTGTGCAGGTGCTAAAATTTTAATTGCCTATTTCTCCTGACATTCATCTAAGAATTGCTCAAATAAGACATCTTTGACTGATTCACATAAGATATAATGATTACAGTAGAAAAAATGGAAGGGGTAGGAAAGAATCAAAAGTAAAATAAACTCTTTTTGTAAGTCATGGACTCAACTCATCTTTGATGAGGATTATATACATCATTTTTTAAATGAAACCACTTTAGGTTGCTCATAATTTTTGAGAAAGATTTGCACCTAGTAAGAGAAAGAGGAGGCAAAAACATTTACTTTTGTGCACTTCCAAAAATCTAGTTTTTCAATTGAAAATGTAGATTTGGAATTATCTATATAGTTGCAAAACCTGAATGTCTTTAGGGAAACAAAGTTTCTATGAGTCAACCAGGACACATTAAAAATCCTTGATTCTGACTTCACATTTCTTTCTTTCTTTCTTTCTTTAAAGATTTTATTTCATTATTTTTAGAAAGAGGGGAAGGGAGAGAGGCAGAGAGGGAGAGAAACATCAATGTATGGTTTCATTTCACCTGCCATCAGCCACAGACCTGACTGGAGACTTGGCTTGCAACCTGGTTATGTGCCCTGGCTGGGGAATCGAACCTGAGACCTTTGGGTTCGCAGGCCTGCTCCTTAACCACTGTGCTACCAGCCAGGGCTTGACTTCACATTTCTTTACACTCAGAATATTGCATGACCTGAAGCATCAGTGTGAGTGTGTTATTTATTTTACTTATTTTAGCACCTGCACAATTGCTTAATTAGCCAATGACTTAAGGCCAAAGAAAAGTACATGCAAATACTTAAAAGGATCTTCATAAACCTCAGTATATTGAGATAGTTTGGAAAGATAGAGGACAACGTGACCAAGAGTGAGAGAGAACACTATGGCTGAGCTCAAGTATGAGATGAGTCATGAAGGAAAGCCAGATTTAGAAGTTTATGTGCTCTCCAACATAATAAATATTAGTCTTTGATTTTTATTCCAACTAGTGAGAAGTAGTTCACATTTTTGAGCATTTTCTGAGAATGTTCATAGCTACAGGTACCAGAAAAGCAGACCAACAGTGATTATAAACATGAGAATGTTTAATGTTCCATAAAGGAGAAATCTAAGGGTAGTTGATGCTACAATTAATTCAACAGAATGATGATGTCACAGCACTGAATAGACATCTATGAAATTATTTTATGCCCTTCTCTGTGGTCACTAGGTCACAGAAATATCTCCAAGCATTATTTCCTCAAACGAGAATGATCAAACCAGGAAGGAACACACACACACACACGCGCACACACACACACAAAAGTTTGGGGTTTTTCCTTCTGTACCTTTGTGAATCTCAGCTGGCTGTTGGTAGTGCTGTGCCTAGAGCTCACAGAGGCCAGCTGTTGCTTGTTCGTTAGGATTTAGGAAGTTGTGAAGCATGACCATGACCAGCCATTCACATGAAAAAAAGCACCTTGAGTGGGTCCATAAATTGGGTGAGGTGGAGTCTCTCTGTATTCCCAAGGTGGGTTAAACAATGTTAGCCAGGTTGATGGAGTCCCAGATATGGTAACAGCTTGTCAGCTCTGTGTGGGGAGGGTTTAGTAATGAGACAATAGCTTCTGCTCACATTGATAACAGACACCCTCATTTCTCCCTATATGCCACAGATGCCTTTCAAGATGCTACTCTGATGCTGGAGCTCAGAGGGAGTGAGTCTGAGTAGGTGATTTGTGTGTGCGTTTTTACAAGGAACTACTTGGAGCTCCAGCAGTTTTCTCCACTGACTCAGTCCCTGCTGGTTTTTGCAGCCAGAGGCTCTGGGTACTTATGTTTCTGGCACTGGACTCCTGGGCTGGGGTGCTTGGTGTGGGGCTGGGACTCCTCGCTCCCCAGATATCTCTTCTGAAATTTTATCTACTACATATGTTCTGTCTGCAGCCCTACTATGGGTCTCAATGAATATGGTTTCTTTAATTCTGTAGTCGTCATATTTCTGTTCAACTTGATTTCTGGTGGTTCTAGCTGATGGTTATGCTATATTTTAGTTGTAATTTTGATGTGGTTATGTGAAGAGGTGAGCCACATATGCCTATACTGCCATCTCCACCAGATCTCCTCAAAGTAATAGTTTTTATATTGAATTTCTAGAACATTAGAATTAGAAGGAACTTTAGAAATCACTGAGCTCAGTTCCCATACTTTTCAGGTGAGAAAGAAAACTGAGGTTAAAATAGATTAAATAATTTGCCTACTGTCATATAGTAGTTAGTGGCAGGGTTAAGGGGTATAATCGAGCATGACAAACTTCAAAGTCCATAATTTTTATGCTACACAGTGATGTATTTATTATCTACAGTAAACTTTATCTTTTGTATTAAATACAAGATGTAACCTCCTGCTTTCTCCAGTCCTGATTAGATACAGAGAGTAAATCTGTCCACTTGAGTCCTTAACTAGTCCAGATAAATAAATAGAAAATGTAGCATAATAATTATGAATATGGGCACTAGAATAAAGCTAGATCATCTTCAGATCATGGCTCTGCAACCTATATCCTATAAGTACGAAGTTGTTTCCTTTTTCTGACTCTTATTTTCCTTGCCTGTAAAGTGGGAATGAAATCCACTTCATGGAATTGTTTTAAATGGTAAATCTACATAGAACATTTAAACTTTGGAAAGCTTTCAATTGTTGCTAATCTATTACTTTTATCTTATTTTCTGAGATTAAACATAATCAGAGCAGCAGATATATTTGGATTCAATCACAAGATGAATAAGCATGGTCTAGGATCAGTCTTGCAACCATGTAAATTGATAATAGAGAATTTGGCAAATCGTTTTCATTTTCTATTCTTTATTTCTTTTAGAAGTGTCTTGAAAGTAATATTACATTTTTTCTTCTTTTACAGCTTGCTCTCTTTTTAAAAATTAAAAATAAAATAAGTGTTAGACATTTGGTAGAAGAAGAAAGCAGAACTAGGACCTTGGTACTAAACAAAGATAATCTGAAAATAAATAACTGGGGATCCTAGGAGATTGTAAATCTTTATGTAACTGTGAAAGTACTGTGAGGAGTATAAAAAAGTATTAAACATAAAATTAACTTGCAGGATTTTAAAATTATGCCAAGAAGAACAGAATTATATAATTAATATATGTTACCATTGACAGTATATAGATATATAATATTCTTCTTTAAAAGCTTGGCTTAGTGACTGATTACACTAATGTCAGGAGATTAAGACCAGAGTGCCAGCATGTGCTAGAATAGAAAGGCTTAATCAGTAAGGGAGAAGTTGAGCTGGGTTTTGAAACCTGAGTAGAACTTGAAGAGGTGGGGAAGAGGATGGAGTGCATTTCAGGGGAAGGAAACAGCATAAGTAAAATCAAGGAAGAAAGAATTTATAGTGTACATTGGTGGCAGTGAGGAAAGGAGTGGGACAGGAGTAGGATGAAGATAAATTATTAATGGAGCTGCAAGATTCTCAGGGCCTTTACCTGGGGAGAGGTGAACAGAGTCTTGTAAGATGCTTTCCTAGCAGAAAGATGATATAGTTGGCCAGAACTCTTGCTGGGTTGTGATTCTGGAATTGTAGCATAGACAACAATGAATGGTCAGGGTCACAAAAGTTTGCTGTACAGGACAAGAGACTCATAAGAGACTCATGTTCTAGCACTTTGGTTTCCAAAATTTACAATGTTATTTAATAATTTTTCTTCCTAAGTAAGAAAGAAAGAAAATGTACCTTTCCAAATTCTAACTGAAAAGTAAGTCTGCTCTAGCCTGAAGGGAAAAAGTTATCCTTGAAGCTGAGAGCCTCATTGACTACTGACAATACAGCTCTTATCTCTGCATGTTTATTGAGATATAATTAATTAATAACATTGTGTAAGTTTCAGGTGTACAATGCATTTATTTGATACATGTAAATGTTGAAATGATTGCCACAATAAGGTTAGTTAGCATATCCTGCTTACTGATCCTTTCAAAGATGAAGGGGAAAGATCTATTATTGTGGAGAGTGTAAGGATGCAACTTGGAAGATTTTTGGTCAACATTATCTGTTGCCATACTGGGTAACAACTGTTGTCCACAGAGATGCTGTAGAGTGTCACTTACTATAAACAGTGGTGGGGTTGATATAGTCCCTATAAGTCTACCAAGAAAAGCTACTATCAGGTTATTGTAGACCTCTCTCCCCTTGTACCTACAGAAAAAGAGCTAATTAGTGACATAATTAGCCACTTAATGTACCTGTTTGCTACTTTAAGATTAAAAAAATAAAATCATTTATTTTTATCATTTTATTCAGAATTCCTCACAACTCATCTTGGGAAGGAACACTGATGTTAGACTGTAATCCCCACTCTTGCATCTTGGCAAGGGTAATTATTTATGGCTTGCACCAGGTGGGTACTTTCTGAACATATGTAAGAACCTAACAACAAAGCCAGGCCCTCACCTCTCTATCAGGTTCTCTTCAGTAGTTGGACTATTGGTGCCCCAGATTCACCAATTCCTAAACACTTGCAAAGCTTTTATCACGAGTCAATTACAATGCTAAGTTGTCTATAAGCATTTTGAAATTTAATCCTCACAAAAATTCTGTGGGATGGATACTGATATTATGCTCTCACTTTTTTCATATTTATATAGTTATGTTACATTCATTTCATTTTTTCCCCTCTGCTCTTTGCTTCCCACCCTCCTTATCCCCCACACCCATAGTCAATCCCACATGTTGTTTGTGTCCATGGGTCATTGATGCTAGTTTCTTGACTAAATTGCTCCCCTTTCTTGCCTCCTTCTCCCCCACTCCCAGCCCCTCCCCTCTACACATTGAAAGTGTGTTCCCTGTATTCATGTCTCTGGTTCTGTTTTGTTTGCTTGTTTGTTTGTTCATTAGTCTCCTGTATTAATACAGTTTATATTCAATATTATTTTGTATTAGCTTTAGGTGTACAGCATAGTGGCTAGACAGCCATATACTTTTACAAAGTGGCCTCCCCAATATTTTAAGACCAACTTGGCATTGTACATAGTTACTACAACATCATTGACTATATTCCCTATGCTGCACCCTACATCCCAGTGACTACATTATAACCACCAATTTGTATTTCTTAATTCTTTCATTTTTTCCCCGACCCCCAATTCTCTTCCCTCTAGCAACCATCAGCCTGATCTCTGCATCTAAGAGACTGTCTCCATGTTGTCTGTTTGTCAATTCTGCTCTTTAGGTTCCACATATAAGTAAAGCTATATGGTTTCTGTTTTTCTCTGACTAATTTATTTTCCTTAGCATAATACCCACTAGGACCATCCATGCTGTCAAAAATGGTAAGATTTCATTCTTTTTTGATGGCTGAGTAATATGCCATCATCTGTATGACCATAGGGATTTTTAAAAATTCATTTGGCTACTGATGAGCATCTAAGTTGCTACCATTTCTTGGTTATTGCAACTAGTGCTGCAGAGAACATAGGGGTGCATGTATTCTTTCAAATTAATGTTTTGAGTTTCTTAATATATATTGCCAAAAGTGGAATCATTGGGTCATAAAATAGTTCCATTCCATTTTTAAATTTTTGAGAAAACTCCATACTGTTTTCCACATTGGTTACACTGGTCTGCATTTCCACCAACACTGCACAAGGGTTTCCTTTTCTCCACATTCTCACCAGCACTTGTTGTTTGTGGATTTATTGATGGTAGTCTCTCTGAAAGATGTGAGGTGATAGTTCATTGTCATTTTCATTTGCATTTCTCATATGATTAGTGATGTTGAGCATCTGTTCACATATCTATTAGCCATCTGCATGTCATCATTGGAAAAGTATCTATTCAGGTCCTCTGCATAGTTTAATTAATTAATTAATTTATTTTTTGGGATTGAGTTGTATGATTTCTTTATTAATTTTGCATATTAGATGTATCATTGGTGAATATCTTCATCCCATTCAGTAAGTTGTCTTTATATTTTGTTGATGGTTTCATTTGTTATGCAAAAAAAAATTTTTGATTTAGTCCCATTTATTTATTTTGTTTGCTTCCCTTGCCTAAGGAGATATAGCAGATAAAATAATGTTAAGAGAAATGTTCAATATTTTACTAAGTTTTCTTCTAAGAGTTTTATGGTTTTTAGGCTCACATTTAAGCTTTTAATTTATTTTCAATTTATTCTTGTGAATGGTGTAAGAAAGTGGCCTAGTTTCATTTTTTACATGTATTTGTCTAATTTCCCTAGCACAATTTATTGAATAGACTGTGTTTACCCCACTGTATGTTCTTGTTTCTTTCCCCTCAAATTTTTTTAATGGATAAGAAAATGGATACATAGGGAAGTTAAGACTTTGCCCAAGATTAAACAGTTAGTGAGTTGTGGGAGCATGCATTGTACTCCAAGGCAGTTTGATTTCAGAGACCATCCTAATAAAAAGTACTGTATAAAAATTGACCATTTAAGTGAGTTCTGGATATTCTACCACTTTAGAAGTTTTAGAAGAGAATAGTAAAGGAAATTCTGTGGGTGAGTTAAGAAGAGGTCTACCAAGTATAGACTAGATTAATTTTTAGGCCCACTTCTCTGAATTTTTGCAATGGCTCTCATTATGCTAATTAAAAAATAATGTCAGCAAGAGAGTTGTGAACTACAGTTAGAAGTGATTACTTCAACAAAAATGAGCAAATGGAGGTTGTTTAAAGAAAGTGCATTTCGAGGAGGAAAGATGGCAACAGAGTAGAGAGCAGTGCTGATGGTGTTCTCGAGTACCAGAGTAGCTAAAGGACAGGATAGGGAGTGCGAGGCATCCCTAAGAATTAGAGTGGTCAGCATCTGGACACAGGGGAGCACAGACCAGAGGCAGAGGAGACCAGCAGGACAGTAGGTGAGGTGGTTCCCGACCAACTGGCCAGCTGGCCAAGGTCGGCTCTGGGCAGTGGTGGCTCTGCCCAGAGGGGCGCGTTTGACTGAGGCCAGCTCCGGGCTCCCTGGTGACTAGAAGTCTGAGCAGTAAAGTGTGGGCAGTAAGGGCAAATGCCGTAGGGAACGAGGAATTGAACTCCTGCATGGGAGGTACTGTGTGAGAGACTCGCTCCAGCAACAGGGAGAGGAAGCTCCTCATGGGGCTAGAGGCGGAGGAGAAGAGTCCTGTGGGGAGCAGGAGTGGGGGAGCAAGGAAGTGCACTAGCCAGGTGGCGAGGGGGCAGAAAAAGGTGCTTCTGGGATACCGGGGAAACAGCAGTTTAAAGCCACTGCGAGGGGGTAGGCCCAGCCCTGCACACCCACACAGGCCCCCAGGCTCTGCAGAAACTCCAAACTGCGAACCAGGAACTAGTAGCAGGGCAACTAACCCACCCATTGCCCGAGACAAAGGCCGCAGATCACAGAGGCCGCGTAAAGGACTCCTCGGAAAGCTAGTTGGCTTGGAGGATTGGCTCTCGCCCTGGGGAGCTGGGCAATGTTGGCGGACCCCGGGCACTGTTGACTGATGGGGACTGCCTTCTTCAGGAACTGCAGGGGCAGGGCCAGTCATCGCAGGGACTGGCGAGGTTTTGGGCTCCCCTGCAGGGGTGCTGGGTGCTCATTGCGGGCAGGATCATCCGCCAGGAGTGGGAGGGGACATCCTGTGGGCTCCAGGATACCGGCAGCCCTAAAACACAGCTAGGTTATGGAAGGTCCAGCCTACCTGGGGGCAGACACTCAGAATCAGCCCTGACTATGACAATGAGAGGCCCTGCCATGCCAAGACTGGCTAGACTATAGACTGCAAAGACCTGACCAAGAAAAAGAGGCAGCCTCAGGAAATGGATTGCTGCTAATCTCAAGCACCTGAATTAAACCGAGAGCTATATGAACTATTAATCCCCAACATATCCTTTTCAAAAGTTACCTCTCACATATTCTTAATACCCCCCTATCTCAATCCACCTAAATACCCAAGACCCTCCCCCTACTCTTGAATTAAAGTCTACTCACTCTCTGGCTACAACACATTCCCAGTCCTCAATCTAAGTATTCCTCCCTTCCCCAGCCACCTAAACACTTTCTTTATTCTTTTCTTTCTTCCTTTTTTTTTTTTCTTCTTTTTTTCCCTTTCTTTCTTTCTTTCTTTTTTTTTTTTTACTTTTCTTCCCGTTAAAGCCCACAGGCTCTGGCTCCACCTGAACCAATCAGAGATCATAAAGGGTGAACAGACACCTAAACCCTTTATTTATTAATACTGATTTCTCTTTGTCTTGTGACTTTCTCCCCCCCCCCTTTTTTTTCCTTCTATTTCTTTTTCTCCCTGATAAAACCCACTGGTCCTGACTCCACCTAGACCAAACAGAGATCATAAAGGGCGAACAGACACCTAAACCCTTTCTTTATTAATACTGATTTCTATTTTTCTTGTGATTTTCTCCTTCTTCTTCTTCTTCTTTTTTTTTTTTTTCCTGCTAAAACCACTCAGGTCCAGGCTCCATCTAAACCAATCAGGGATTATTAAGGGTGAACACCCATCTAAACCCTTTCTTCTTATTATTATTATCATTTTTTTTCCTTTTGTTTTTTGTTTGTTTGTCTGTTTTGTTTTCTGCTGAAAACCCACAGGTCCAGAATACAACCAGACAGCCCAAATAAAGGACACACCAAGTACAGCAAGTGGAGAAAATATGGGAGACTGAAACATTGAACTCCAGAAATGTCCTATCACAGAAGGGTGCTCAACTAAGGCAAGGAAGCAAAGCAGGTTAACTCAAGGGGGGGAAAAAAAAAAAAAAAGCAAGCAAGAACAAACACCCAAAATGGGGAAAAAAAGAATCAGTCCATCAGCAAAAGGAAAGGAAGAATCCCCAGAAAGACCACAAAATGAAACAGGCACTTGTAATATCAGATAAGGAATTCAAAAGAATGATGATAGAGAAGCTCAGTGAGCTCAGCCACATCAAAGAACACTGTAAACAACTCCAGGAGAACTACAAAGAACTCCAGGGAAGTTATAAGGAACTTACTGAGAACTACAACAGCATCAAAAAGGACATAGAAACTATCAATAAGTGTCAGGAGGAAATGAAGAATACAATTTCTGAATTGAAGAATACAGTAGAAGGAATCAACAGTAGGCTAGGGGAAGCAGAGGACCAGATCAGAGAGTTGGAGGATAATGTAGACAAATGCTACAAGACAGTACAAGAGAATAAAAAAAGGCTGAACAAGACTAAAGAGGGGTTAAGAGAGCTGCAGGACAACATGAAACGTAACAACATCCATATCATAGGGATACCAGAAGGAGAAGAGAAACAAGGAATGGAAAACCTGTTCATAAAAGTCATAACAGAACATTTCCCTAACATTATGAGTGAAAACACTAATCCACTTCAGGAAGCACAGAGGGCCCCAATGAGGATCAACCCAAACAGACCAACACCAAGGCACATTATTATTAAAATGGCTAATTTCAAAATCAAAGAGAGAATCCTAAAAGTATCAAGAGAGAAATGACAAATAGCATATAAAGGTCTCCAATAAGGCTATCAAATGATTATTCAACAGAAACAATTCAAGTCAGAAGGGAATGGCAAAAAGTATTTCAAGTAATGGTAAGCAAAGACCTGCAACCAAGAATACTCTACCCAGCAAGGCTCTCATTCAAGATACAAGGAGAAATAAGGAGCTTCCCAGACAAAAAAAAAAAAAAAAAAAAAAAAAAAAAAAAA
>PVIW01016979.1:0-15209 GCA_004026585.1 Noctilio leporinus | reverse complement strand
TTGAAGTCCGGGATTGTGATTCCTCCTACCTTGTTCTTCTTTCTCAAGATTGTGGTGGCTATTCGTGGGCGTTTTTGGCTCCATATAA
Organism: Noctilio leporinus; assembly: GCA_004026585.1. Classification (NCBI taxonomy): domain Eukaryota; kingdom Metazoa; phylum Chordata; class Mammalia; order Chiroptera; family Noctilionidae; genus Noctilio; species Noctilio leporinus. The sequence goes on along the minus strand of PVIW01016979.1, from coordinate 15,121 downwards.
ATTTTTGAAGTATTTTTTCTATTTCTGTGAAGTCTGTCATTGGTATTTTAATTGGGATTGCATTGAATATGTAGATTGCTTTGGATAGTATGGACATTTTAATGATGTTAAGTCTTCCCATCCACGAACATGGTATATGCTTCCATTAATTTGTGTCTTCCTTGCTTTCTTTCTTCATTGTTCTGTAGTTTTCTGAGTACAGGTCTTTTACCTCCTTAGTTAAGTTTATTCCTAGGTACTTTATTTTTCTTGTTGCTATGGTAAATGGGATTTGTTTTTTTGCTTCTATTTCTGTTGTTTCATTATTGGTATACAAAAATGCTTTTGATTTGTGGATATACTTTATACCCAGCTATTTTGCTAAATTTGCTTATTAGGTCAAGTAAGTTTTTGGGGGAGCCAATCGGGTTTTGTATGTACACCATCATATCCTCTGCAAATAATGACAGTTTGACTTCCTCCTTTCCAATTTGGATACCTTTGATTCCTTTTTCTTCTCTGATGGCTATAGCTAGAACTTCCAAGACAATGTTGAATAGAAGTGGAGAAAGTGGGCAGCCTTGTCTCGTTCCTGATCTTAGGGGGAAAGCTTTCAGTTTTTGTTCATTAAGTATGATGTTGGCTTCATGTTTCTCATAGATGGCCTTTATGATGTTGAGGTATGCTCCCTCTATTCCCATTTTGCTGAGAGTTTTTATCATAAATGGTTGCTGCACTTTATCAAATGCTTTTTCAGCATCTATTGATAGGATCATATGGTTTTTATCTTTCAATTTGTTGATGTGGTGTATTACATTGATTGATTTACGAATGTTGTACTATCCTTGCATCCCTGGGATGAAGCCCACTTGATCATGGTGTATGATCTTTGTAATATACTGCTGAATCCGATTGGCCAATATTTTGTTGAGAATTTTAGTATCTATGTTCATCAGAGATATTGGCCTGTAGCTTTCTTTCTTAGTTGTATCTTGCCCTGGTTTTGGGATTAGAATAATATTGGCCTCATAGAAAGAGTTAGGGAGTCTTCCCACTTCCTGAATTTTTTGGTATAGTTTGAGGAGGATAGGAGTTAGTTCTTGAAATGTTTGGTAAAATTCACCTGAGTAGCCATCTGGTCCAGGGCTTTTGTGCTTTGGGAGATTTTGGATTACTTCTTTAATTTCACTAGTTGTTATTGGCCTATTGAGGCTTTCTGCTTCTTCTGGGTTCAGTTTTGGTAGATTATATATTTCAAGAAATGTGTCCATTTCATCCAGGTTGTCATATAGTTGTTTGTAGTAATTTCTTACAATCTTTTGTATTTCTGAGGTATCAGTTGTGATTTCCCCTCTTTCAGTTCTGATTCTGTTTATTTGGGTCCTCTCTCACTTTTTCTTGATGAGTCTGGATAAGGGCTTGTCAATTTTGTTTATTTTTTCAGAGAAACAGCTCCTGGACCTGTTGATTCTTCTAATTGTAGTTTGAATCTCTGAATTATTTAGTTCTGCTCTGATCTTGATGATTTCCTTCCTTCTACTTCCTCTGGGCTTTGTTTGTATTTGCTCCTTTAGTTCTTGCAGCTTTGTGGTTAGGTCGTTTTTGTAAACTTCTTGTAACCTTTTTTGGAAGGCCTGTATTGCTATAAATTTCCCCCTGAGAACTGCCTTTGCTGAATCCCATAGGTTTTGGGCTGTTGTGTGTTCATTTTCATTTGTATCCAGGAACTTTTTGATTTCATCTTTGATCTCATTGTTGACCCCTTCATTGCTTAAAAGCATGTTATTCAGTCTCCATGAGTTAGAGAATTTTTGGTTTTTTCCCTTGAATTTGGTTTCTAGTTTCAAGCCATTGTGATCTGAGAAGATACTTTGTAGGATTTCAATTTTCCTGTATTTGTGGAGGCTTGTCTTGTGACATACCATGTGGTCTATCTTGGAGAATGATCCATGTGCATTTATAAAGAATGTGTATTTTGCCTCTTTGGGGTAAAAGACTCTGTATACATCAGTTAGGTCCATTTCCTCTAGAGTGTTGTTCAATGCCACAACATCTCTGGGGATTTCTTGTTTGGAAGATCTGTCCATTGTTGATAGTGGGGTATTAAAATCCCCTACTGTTAGTGTGTTGCTGTCTATGTCTTTCTTAAATTCTTCCAAGATTTTCCTTACATATTTCGGAGCCCCTATGTTGGATGCGTATATGTTTATCAGAGTTATTTCTTCTTGATGGATTGTTCCCTTAAGTATTATGAAGTGTCCATCTTTGTCCCTTTTTATGGCCTTCATTGTAAAATCTATTTTATCTGAAATCAGTATTGCTACTCCAGCTTTTTTTCCATGTCCATTTGCTTGATATATAGTTTTCCATCCCTTCACTCTCAATCTGTGTCGATCTTTTGTTCTGAGGTGGGTCTCTTGAAGACAGCATATATGTGGGTCATGTTGTCTTATCCATTCGGCTACCCTATGTCTTTTGATTGGTGCATTTAATCCATTTACATTTAAGGTTATTATTGATTGATAGTTATTCATTGCCATTTTGTCTCTTTGTGTCTGTATTCCTCTTTGGCTTTCTCTGTTTCTTCATTTTATTTGTTTACTTATTTTTATAGCAGACCCTTTAGCATTTCTTGCAATGCTGGTTTGGTAGAGATGTATTCTTTTAGTCGTTTTTTGTCTGTGAAGCTCCTTATTTCTCCTTCTATCTTGAATGAGAGCCTTGCTGGGTTGAGTATTCTTGGTTGCAGGCATTTGTTTGCCATGACTTGAAATACTTTTTGCCATTCCCTTCTGGCTTGAATTGTTTCTGTTGAATAATCATTTGATAGCCTTATTGGAGCCCCTTTGTATGTTATTTGTCTTTTGTCTCTTGATGCTTTTAGGATTCTCTCTTTGTCTTTGAAATTCGCCATTTTAATAATAATGTGCCTTGGTGTTGGTCTGTTTGGGTTGATCCCCATTGCGACCCACTGTGCTTCCTCAACTGGATTAATGCTTTCACTCATCCTGTTAGGGAAATTTTCTATCATGACTTTTTGGAACAGGTTTTCTATTCCTTGTTTCACTTCTCCTTCTGGTATCCCTATGATACGGATGTTGTTACATGTCATGTTGTCCTGCAGCTCTCTGAAACCCTCTTCAGTCTAATTCAGCCTTTTTTTATTCTCTTGTACTGTCTTGAAGCATTTGTCTACATTATCCTCCAACTCGCTGATCTGGTCCTTTGCTTCTTCTAGCCTACTGTTGATTCCTTCTACAGTATTCTTCAATTCAGAAATTATATTCTTCATTTCCTGCTGGCACTTATTGATAGTTTCCATGTTCTTTTTCATGCTGTTGTAGTTCTGAGTAAGTTCCTTGTAACTTCCCTGGAGTTCTTTGTAATTTCCCTGGAGTTCTTTGTAATTTCCCTGGAGTTCTTTGTAATTTCCCTGGAGTTCTTTGTAGTTCTCCTGGAGTTCTTTACAGTTTTCTTTGATATGGCTGAGCTCACTGAGCTTCTCTATCATCATTCTTTTGAATTCCTTATCTGATATTCCAGGTGACTCTGTTTCATTTTGTGTTGTTTCTGGGGATTCTTCCTTTCCTTTTGGTGATGGACTGATTCTTTTTTTCCCCATTTTGGGTGTCTGTTCTTGCTTGCTTTTTAATTATTTATTTATTTATGTATGTTCTTTCCTTGGGTTAACCTGCTTTGCTTCCTTGCCCTAGTGGAGCACCCTTCTGTGATAGGATATTTGTAGAGTTCAATGTTGCCGTCTCCCAGATTTTCTCCACTTGCTGTTCTTGCTGTGTACTTTATTTGGGCTGTCTGGTTGTATTCGGGGCCTGTGGGCTTTTAGCAGAAAAAACAAAAATACAAAAAATAAAAAAACAAACCAAACCAAACCAACTAAAATAGAAAAGGAAAAAAGAAATAAAAACGATAATAATAGTAGGAAGAAAGGGTTTAGATGGCTATTCACCCTTAATAATCCTTGACTGGTCCAGATGGAGCCTGGACCAGAGGGCTTTTAGCAGAGAAAAAAAAAAAAAAAAAAGGAAAAAAGGGAGAAAGTCACACGACAAAGAGAAATCAATATTAATAAAGAAAAGGTTTAGGTGTCTGTTCACCCTTTATGGTCTCTGTTTGGTCCAGGTGGAGCCAGGACCAGTGGGCTTTATCAGGGAGAAAAGAAAGAAGAAAGAAAGAAAATAAATAAAAATAAAAAATAAAAAAAGTGGGAGAAAGTCACAAGACAAAGAGAAGTCAATATTAATAAAGAAAAGGTTTAGGTGTCTGTTCACCCTTTATGATTTCTGATTGGTTCAGGTGGAGCCAGGACCTGTGGGCTTTACCAGGAAGAAAAGGAAAAGAAAAAAGAAAGAAAGAAAGAAAGAGGAAGGAAGAAAAGAATAAAGAAAGGGTTTAGGTGTCTTGGGAAGGGAGGAATACTTAGATTGAGGACTGGGAATGTGTTGTAGCCACAGAGTGAGTAGACTTTAATTCAAGAGTAGGGGGAGGATCTTGGGTATTTATGTGGATTGAGGTATGGGGGGGATTAAGAATATGTGAGAAGTAACTTTTGCAAAGGATATGTTGGGGTTTAATAGTTCATATTGCTCTCGGTATAACACAGGTGCTTGAGATTAGCAGCAATCCCTTTCCTAAGGCTGCCTCTTTTTCTTGGTCAGGACTTTACAGTCTATAGTCTATATTCTAGCTGGTTTTGGCATGTGTCAGGGCCTCTGATTGTCCCAGTCAGGGCTGATTCTGAGTGTCCTCCCCCAGGTAGGCTGGGCCTTCTGCAGCCTGGCTGGGTGTTAGGGCTGCCAGTATTCTGGAGCCTGCAGGGTGCCCCCTCCCACTCCTGGTGGAGGTTCCTGCCCGGGAGGAACACCCAGCACCCTTACAGGGCAGCCCGCAACTTTTCCGGTCTCTGTCATGACTGGCTCTGCCCCTGCAGTTCCGGGAGGAGTCCGCCCCTGTCTGTCAGCACTGTCAGGGGTCTGCCTACAGTGTCCCGCCCTTCCGGGGTGGGCACCACTCCTCCAAGCCAACCAGCTCTCCTGGGAGTCCTTTACGCAGCCTCTGTGATGAGCCCTTCCCAGGCGTGGGCGGTGTGGCGTTTGTCTCTGGCAATGGCGGGTCAGTTGCCCCGGCTACTAGTACCCGGCTCGCCGGCTAGCCCTTTGGATTTTCCTCAGAGCCTGGGGGCCTGTGTGGTTGTGCAGGGCTGGGCCTGCCCCCTTGCAGGGTCTTCCAGCTGCTGTTTTCCCGGTGGCCCAGCAGCACCTTTTTCGGCCCTCTCGCCACCCTGACTGGTGCACTTCCCTGCTCCCCTGCTCCGGCTTCCCGCAGGACTCTTCTCTGCCTCTAGCCCTGCGAGGAGCCTCCTCTCCCTGTTGCTGGAGTCTCTCACACCGTCCTTCCCCTGCAAGAGTTCATTTCCGTGTTCCCTATGGCGTTTGCCCTTCCTGCCCGCACTTCACTGTTGAGACTTCCAGTTGCCTGGGAGCCTGGAGCTGGACTCAGTGAAACGCGCTCCTCTGGGCAGAGCCGCCACTGCCCAGAGCCGACCTCGGCCCGCTGGCCAGCCAGTTGGTTGGGAATGCCTCACCTACTGTCCTGCTGGCCTCCTCTGCCTCTGGGTTGTGCTCCCCTGTGTCCAGATGCTCCCCGCTCCAATTCCTAGGGTCCTGAAGATGTCTCACGCTCCTTATCTTGTCCTCTAGCTGCTTTGGTACTCGAGAACACCATCAGCACTGCTCTCTACTCTGTCGCCATCTTCTCTCCTCTATGGCTTTGTTAACCAGGCAGATTGAGTTATTGCTTAAACTATATTGCATAAATTTAATGAAAATAAGTATGTACATGGACAAGAATTTACTAGGCATATAGGTATTTTTTATAAACAAAGTAAAATAATAATTAGCTTAAAGAGCAGGCTACAATTGGCTACACCAAGGGACTTTTCATGTCAACCAAGATTGTTTTGTGGATGAAATACAAAGCCGTTGTGAATGAATAAGTATAAAACATTGTATCAGATAGAAAGACTAATGGGGCCAGTGTTGGCCCAGGATTGAATAGAACAAATCCACAAGGCCCACTTGGTCCCTTTAAAGCTCTTGTAGCAATGAGGCTTCTGGTTGTGTCCATTTCTCTCCACTAAGTCCTTGCTTTTGCAGCAGTGGTTCTGGTTGTCAAAACAACCAGCTGTGCAATGATCAGTCTGGATACTGAGTGGCCTACTTAGTTTAGTCATTAAAAACTAATATAAATTTTAACTATTTTAGTTAATTTCATGATTGATGTGAACAAATCTGGAAGCAACTGGCTTGATTGCTTAGATATCAACCCAAGATGGACAAAGAACCAGGGAAAGGGCCCTAGAGATTGGCTAGTCCAACTTCTTTTCCAGAAAGTAACACCCAAGTCACCTGGCTAATGTGTGGTAGAAATGGAATGAGACATTCAGGCCAGAGTTTCCCATCTCTCTCTACCATCTGGTTAACCCATAGCACCTACTCTTATTTACAGAAATAAAACAAAGCTATTTTTTAATTATGCTTTTTTAATTTCCCCAACAAGGATTAGTCTCCCAAAGATATACAGATGTGGGCAAAAGTAGGTTTACAGTTCATAGAGAAAAATGATATAAGAATAAATAATACAAGAATAAACTGTTGCATGTCCTCATAACTATAAACCTACTCTTGCTCTACTCCATATATTAATTAAGGTAGCATTAGAAAAATAGCACCAATAACTATAAAATTGATGCAAGATACTGTCATTCATTGCAGCTTAATTTATTATGTCTTCAAAAGGGTTTGTGAGAGCTCGCCTTGCTTCTTTGAAACAGTGCACTTTTGCAATTCCCCTCTCTTATAAATTAATACAGGCCATTAGGGATGAGGCTAATGGTGGATGAAGACTATCTCATGGGGAATATGTAGCACCTGAGAAATGAGCAGCTGTGGTGTATAGACCCCCAGCCAGTTCTACAAATGACAAAACTTGTCACAAACTAGTCCCCACGGAGGCATTAATTTCTAATAAATAAACTCAACCGCTTTTTAAAAATTTGTCTTTCTCTATAAGCATGTTCTTATTTTGCTCTACCCAGAAGAGTTCTTGTATTGGTATCAAGGTGCTGTTCAGGCTCATCTTAAACTAACCAGTGTGAATGCTCTATGCTGACACTCGGCTCTTCCTTCTCAGGAAATCTAAATTTACAGCTGAGGTTATGTGCTAACAAGAAGAAAAGCTAACATATTTGCAAGCTGGTTAGCCATTATCAGCATATCCAAAAGATTGCCTTTCAAAAGTATAAGAAAGACTCAGAATCTTTCTAATTCCCAGTGCAATAAATTAAAATCTGAGGAGCTTTCAGAAAAATAGGGATTATGTAAAACAATATATATGAAGTTCTTTCCACCTTCATGCAGTCTTACAGAGTTGTTGAGAGAGTCTTGAGAGAGCTTAGCAACTCACTGGTGGAGGCTTGAGATGAAAGACAAACTTTATGCCCTTATAGATTTCTAGTTAGAAATGCAGTCACTTTGAAATTGAAAACTAAGGCCAAGTCTTAGACTTGCAAGATGGTATATCTGAGGACTGAAGATGTGTACTGTTTTCCTACAGATGGAATCAATCTCTTGGCAAGCCATACCTGGGTAAGCTGTTGACTTCAAAGATTTCATCCCCTATACATCACCCCTACCCTCAACATGGTTTCAGTCTTCCATAATGCTTTTGTTCAGGAGACTTAAATTTCTAGTCCTACCTTTCCTTACCTAGGAAAATAAATGTAGTCCCTTGTTGTGTGAATAATAAAAATAAAACTCCATAATAAGTTAACACAGAAGGATGGATGTGCATCTGGTGTTATGGATTTTGATTTATTGCAGTGGCCTTGGGCTCCCAAACAACCTTGGTCACCTGTGTGGCCACACACACACATGCACACATACACACACACACAGCTAAAGAGAAGCACTTAGAAGTGAATGGGCCCTTGAAAAACAATGCTTGTGGACCAAGCAGCTGTGGGTTATCACATCACCACTGGTGATCATCTGTCCTGCCCAGAGCCATTGAGCATGAAGGAAACTGCCATTTAAAATACTTCTCATTAAATAGAAAGTTAATTTGATTTTTCTGTTTATTTCAGTAAGGAAACAATTGACCAGGTAATTAGCTCATGATAAATCACAGTAATGGCCAGCTTGGTCTAATCCAGAGGTGAGGTACATGTAGGAGAGAAAGCATACCATTGGTTTACTATAAATTAATTTTTTTCTAAAATAGGTCAATGTCTCCCTAAAGGAATTTCCCTCTGATTAGAATAACTGTGAACAGCTTTCATAAAATGGGATCAAGATATAAGTAAATTAATAAGTCACCATTTGTAACCCCAAGAAACACAGGATGGTGTCTTTCAGAGATAATTCCAGATGGAGAGTGGTTTTCTCTAAGAGAAAGAATAGGTAAGAAGGAATCAAATTCATTGCACTTTTTTATTAGTCATGCAGGAAGTTATAGGGGCAATGGTTTAAATAGGAAAAAATCCTGACTGATTGTTGGTTTTCTTATATTACTTGAGAGGATATAATATATAACTTTTTAGAGGAGAAAAATTAATTTTCTCTGCACCCTTCTAGATTCTTGGCTAAGACCTCCCTCCCACTTTAATAAAGGACAGATTAATAGAAGGAAAATAGAAGAAGTTTAATAACATGTACATCTCCTATATAAATGGGAAAGACCCAGAAAAACTGAGTAACCCTTGAAAATGTTCCAACCCAACACCTTAAATACCATCTTGACCTAAAGATGGAATATTTTATATTCTATATATGAGTGAAATCTTATGTTTATTATGCTTTTTCATCTGGCTTATTTCAATTAGCATGATACTCTCAAGATCTACCAATGTTGTCACAAATGGAAATATTTCATCTTCTTATGGCTGAGTAGTATTCCATTGTATATATATACCACATCTCTTTTATCCAATCATCCCTCAGTGGGCACGTAACTGTTTTCCATGTCTGGCTATTTGTAAATAATGCTGGAAAAGTAACAAGCAAAGTAGGAAAACAGTAACAAATTCATAGATACAGACATCAAAATGGTGGTTACCAGAAAGGAAAGAGTTGGAGGAGGGTGAAGCGGGTAAAGGAGGTCAAATTTATGTTAATTAAAAAAAAAAAAAAAAAAAACTTAACCTACCCTGGCTGGTGTGGCTCAGTGGATTGAGTGCCAGCCTGTGAACCAAAAAGTTGCTGGTTTGAATTCCAGTTAGGGCACATGCCTGGGTTGTGGGCCAGGTCACTATTTGGGTGTGTGTGGGAGGCAGCTGATCAATTGATGGATCAATGTATCTATCCATCATATGTTGACTTTTCTATTCCTTCTCCCTCCCTTCCCCTCTAAGTAAGTAAATAAAATATTTTTAAAAAGAAATAAAACTCACAGGTGTCTAACGATAATCTTGCACACCTGAAAATTATATAATGTTATTAACCACTGTTACTGTAATAAATTTAATAAAAATAGATGTTATACGGAGGGCAGGCAGAGTCAGGCATGGGAAGTTATCAGGCAAAGCACAGTAAGCAAGGATAAGGTTATTAGGCAGATAAAAGGTTATGCCTTCTTCATTGATAAGCGTTTCTAGAGATTTAGCTCTCTTCTCTTCCTGGTACAGAGAGAGAGTCACACACTCTCAAATGGAGTAGAGAATGAGGTGTATAGGTTTGATGGGTGATTTATTGACTCTGTAAAAGCCACTCAAGTGGTAGGGAACAAAACTGAGACCAGAGCCAATTTATCTGATTGTCTACCCCGGTGTTTTTTCCACCGCCTCATAATGTAACCACAGAATCAACTTAAAATAGTTCTATCCTGTTTCTAACAAGATACTGAGTTGCTTTTCTGAGACAACAGACCAAAACCACAAGTCATACAGCAGAGGCATAAGAAAAAGAGAATTTGACTTTCAGTTGCATGCAGAGCAAGAGTCTTGCCCTACTCATGGAAACAAATTTTCCAGACATTATCAGAACTTGAGCACTGAATCCCTTTCAGAAGTAGAGAATCTGTTGTCCAGGAAGATCTTGTGCTGAAGCTGCTTATCATAAATGGTCGAGCTCCAAAGTGCTCCAACTAAAACTTGCCCATTAGCACTTCCACATACCTGTTCTCCCTTACCCCTTGAAAACCCACCCCAAATGCTGGATTGGGGAGGCTGATTTGGGCTTTCTCCCCACCACCTCATTTGCCAATAAACTCCTTCCTTACTGCATAGTCGGTGCTTTAGTGATTGGTCCTTTGTGCATCAAGCATGTGAACTTAGGTTTGATTATGCCTTAGCCAACAAGTTCTGTCATCCCTTTCAAACCTACTTGCTTTGCTGAAATTGGTTAATTCTCTGTTACTTCCCTACTTTATGTCTTCAGTTTCCTTTCTACCTCAAACGTTATAGTTTGTAATTGTCATCATCAAAACAAGATTCAAGCTTTCCTTGGATGAAAGATGCATACCTATATAGGAATATCTTCCATTTCAGATATTCTCTGTGAAATAGCTGAGATAGGCTAAGCATGGCTCATGACTTGCTACCTGAAAACCAAACATCACAGCTATGTTTCTTTATCACAGTTTATAATTCATACTCTTGGTTGGAACACACTTCTGATGCTAATCAAGAGGCTGTGGAAACCCATTAACAATGCTCAATAAATTAGGGAACATAAAGGCACACTGAGGCATAACCCCTACCCTTAAGAATCCTTTTTTCTTAAAGATTTTATTTATTATTTTTAGAAAGAGGGGAAGAGAGAGAGGCAGAGAGGGAGACAGACATCAATGCATGGTTGCTTTTCACCTGCCTCCACAGACCTGACTGGAGACCTGGTTTGCAACCTTGTTATGTGCCCTGGCCGGGGAATTGAACCTGCGACCTTTGGGTTTACAGGCCGGTGCCTTATCCATTGTGCTACCAGCCAGGGCACCCTTAAGAATCTTATAAGTTTATATATAGCACACTTGAAAACAATGTTAAGCTGTCCAAGAGAAAAGAGGAGAAAGAACCACTATATATGGAACCCAAAAGTTTTACATATATTATCTCATTTATTCCTCAGATAAATGTAGATTTAGTTGTGTTTATCTTTATTTTAAAGATGAGGAAATGGAGACCCAGAGAAGTAAATTAACTTCCCTAAGTTTGCCCAGCTGGTAAACACTAGAGCTGAAATTAAAATGTAGGCAAGCTTCACTATGCCTCAATGCCTTGTGTAGCTTTGCAGCAAAGGCCACATGAGTCAGGGGCCATCAAAAGGGAGAGAGGTTCCTGAGATTTAGAGTACTACATCCAGGAAAGGCTTCAGGGAATAGGTGGGATCCAAGTTGGTTTCCAATATGGATAAACAGAGGAGAGATAACTAAGTGAAGAACCAATATGGATAAGCGGAGGAGAGAATATTAAGCGAAGAAATAAAATGAGCCTAGGCAAAGGTGAGGGGCACTCAGGAACTTCATAATGCTTTTTACGTCGTGGGCACTTGCTGAGCTTTTCTACCTAGCTTCAGACTTTATTTCTTCCACAGCCACTGGAATCATTTAAAGGCAAATTCTTAGTCTCCATATTAGCTCATTGGCAATATTGGACCCAGCATCTCACTCCATCCTTCATGAAACACTCTTTTAGGCATCTGGAGCACTTGGCCTTTTGAGTTTTCATGCTATGTCTCATCTTCTCATTCTTTCGCATTTCCCTCACCTCTAATTTTGGAGTGTCCCAGTCCTCAGTTCATGAACCTTTCTTTTTTAAATCTAAACCCACTCCTTGAGATTTCTTTTAACCCAAATAATTGTTTCAATATTATAACTATCCATTCTAAATGGTTGACCTGTAAATATCATACATGGAGCACACATCATAGAATTCTCAGAACTTCCAGGGTCAGCCAAGCTAGAGTAAGTTCACTTAGTCCATCTCTCCTACTGATTACAACTGAAATTCCTGAAAAAACAATACACAAACCAACTACCTGATGATTCTTGAAAGTAAACCATAGCAGAGGGGTGGGGGAAAGAAACATCAGTACCAGTGAAGTTCTTGTTTATTTTTTTTCCTCTTGTGTCTCCTGACTAGACCTGAGGTGGACTGGAGGTTTGAGTCTCAGAACTTTGAAAATAATTGAGGCACCCAAAGTTCCAATTGAAATTCTACTGTTCCTGCCCTGGAAATTGGGGAAAAGGACCCCTGAGGCCAGTGAATACTCTTGGTTTTCTTTTTTCTCTCATGGCTTTGTCTTGAGGTCAGCCCCAGTTGTAGATCTACACATATGTTATCACAATGTTGGTGGTGACAATGTCAGTGTAGTGCAGGCACATGAACCTTGTCTCTCTGAATATTAGAACCAGAAAAAGAGGTCTCTGTGTGTAAAGAGTGTATGAAGAATCCCCATTAAGATTCTTCTTGCTGCTTTACCCTGAGAGTGGTGATTGTGTGTGTGTGTGTGTGTGTGTGTGTGTGTGTGTCTTTACCCTGAGGGTGGCTCTAGTGATGCAGAACTGTGTGATAGTGTGGTGATAGTGTGTGTGTGTCTGTGTGTGTGTATGTGTGTGTGGGGGGGAGGACAAAAATCTGAGGAAACACCATTTCTCTGACCAAAGAAATTGGGAAAAGGGGACCTTAGGATCCAGAGACTGTGGAGAAAAACTCAGAGAGAAGAGAGTTGGAAAACAGAATCCCTCTCACTCTGTGAATGAACTGACAGAAGTCCTGAGCCCACCCCCTAAGTTGTACTTGAGCAGCACAGATGGGAAACAACAGTAAAATCTCTGGAAACTGAGCAATGATACAAACAATCCCCAAGTTCCAAACACATTTCAGAGTATTACATATACTTGGACAATACAAACAATGACAATGAATACTGAAATGATATTTGAACCTTTGCTGACAGAAAGTGAGACAAAACCTGTGGTCTTAACCTGTGTTAATTTCCTGCTAAAACAACAAAATCTATTGACATTCCATTCTCAAGAAGGTTTTGATGGGACTCAGTCCCAATATACAAAGAACCAGTAAAATATGACCAATTTTTAACAAAAGGACAACAAACAGATGCCAACACCTCAATGATTCAGATGTTACAATTAGTGAAGACTTTAAAGCAGCTATTAGAAGTATGTTCCATGAAGTAAGGATGAACATTGTCTAAATGAATGGAAAGTACAAAAATCTCATGAGAAAAATACAAACTATAAGAATATTTAATTTAAGGACTGAAAATACGATATTTTAAATTAAAAAAAATTACTGGAAAAGTTCACCAGAAGAGTGGAGATGATAAAGAAAAGAGTGAGCCCTGGCTGATGTGGCTTAGTGGATTGAATGCCAGCCTGTGAACTGAAAGGTTGCCAGTTCAATTCCCAGTCAGAGCAAATATCTGGGTTGCAGGCCAGGTCTCCAGTTGGAAGCAAGCAAGAGGCAACCAGTTGATGTTCCTCCGTCTATTTTTCCCTCCCTTTTCCTCTCTCTAAAAAATAAATAAATATATTTTTTTAAATTAAGAAAAAAAGTGAGTGAATTTGAAAAGAAAATTAGAAATTATCCATCCTGTAAACTAAGAAAAAATTAAAATATAAAAGAAAGTAGAGGCTGTCCACTTTCTCCACTACTGTTCAACATCGTCTTGGAAGTTCTAGCTATAGCCATCAGAGAAGAAAAAGGAATCAAAGGTATCCAAATTGGAAAGAAGGAAGTCAAACTGTCATTATTTGCACATGATATGATAGTGTACATATAAAACCCGATGGGCTCCACCCAAAACTTGCTCAACCTAATAAGCAAATTTAGCAAAATAGCTGGCTATAAAGTCAAATATCCAGAAATCAAAAGCATTTTTGTATACCAATATTGAAACAACAGAAATAGAAGTTAAAAAACAAATTCCATTTACCATAGCAACAAGAAAAATAAAGTACCTAGGAATCAACTTAACTAAGGAAGTAAAAGACCTGTACTCAGAAAACTACACAACAATGAAGAAAGAAATCAAGGAAGTTACAAATAAATGGAAGCATATACCATGTTCATGGATGGGAAGAATGAACATCATTAAAATGTCCATACTACCCAAAGCAATCTACATATTCAATGCAATCCCAATTAAAATACCAATGACAGACTTCACAGAAATAGAAAAAATACTTCAAGACCCTGGCTGGTAGTACAGTGGATAAGGCGCCGGCCTGCGAACCCAAAGGTCGCAGGTTCGATTCCCCAGCCAGGGCACATAACCAGGTTGCAAACCATGTCTCCAGTCAGGTCTGTGGCTGGAGGCAGGTGAAAAGCAACTATACATTGATGTCTCTCTCCCTCTCCACCTCTCCCCCTTCCCCTCTTTCTAAAAATAATGAAATAAAATCTAAAAAAATTTTAAAAAAAACTTCAAAAATTTATATGGAGCCTAAAATGCCCATGAATAGCCACTGCAATCTTGAGAAAGAAGAACAAGGTAGGAGGAATCACAATACTGGACTTCAAACAATACTACAAGGCTACTGTCATCAATACAGCCTGGTACTGACATAAGAATAGACATATAGATCAATGGAACAGAATAGAGAGCCCAGAAATTAACCCAGGACTCTATGGTCAACTCATATTTGACAAAGGGGGAAGGAACATCCAATGGAGTAAAAACGGTCTCTTCAACAAATGGTGTTGGGAGAACTGGACAGCAACATGCAAAAAGATAAAACTAGACCACCAACTTACACCATACACCAAAATAAACTCAAGATAGATAAAGGATTTAAACATAAGCAGTGCCAATAAGCCAGTCAGTGAAGGACACATATCATATGATCTCACCCATTACGGGATAATAATGAACAACACTAACAACAAGCAAAACAGAACCAAATATATGAATACAGTGAATAGGCCTTCAGTGGTCTGGGGTAAAGGTGTTGGGGGGAGGGGGGAGGCAGAGGCAAGGAAGGGGAGCAGCTTAGACAAGAACCTAGTAAAAAGGAACTATGGACAGAGACAACAGATGGGATTGACTTTGGGGGGAATGGGTGGGTGGGGAGGAGGACAGAGGGGAGCAAAAAGGGGATGGATGTAATA